>JAOTBA010000007.1:10548996-10566268 GCA_025629845.1 Erythroxylum squamatum | reverse complement strand
AAATTATATTTTTGAGTCTATGATCGAATTACGGTATCAAACGGGAGAGTACCTTGGCTAGGCTTTTATTCATATTATTTTCAATCTTCAATTTTAATTTCCTTTGACGTGACGTGATTTCGTGTTTTAAATTTAATCATCCCCAAATCAACTCTCTTTATATTTTTATTTTATTTTTATTTTCGATTTCGCACAAATAAATAATTACTACACTGGTCTCTGTGGTTCGACCCTATTCACCACTTTACTTGCTTAAGTGTTCTAGAGTAGGAATTTATTTTTGATTGGTTTGACACGCCATCAATTATTAACAACTAATTCATCAATTGATTAACAAAAATCTTTCTAGTTAAAATCCCTAGGATTGCATTATCAATTTATGAATTCCATCATTAAGTTTGACCCAAATCTAAAGGATTTATGTCAACCCATCTATAGGTTTTCGTGCAACTCTTTCCAATTATGTTAAATCTATTCATACAAGAGGATTTCTCAATCTCAATCATATGAAATTAAATTATGCATTAATTTTCTGGATATATTAGAACAAGAATAAAATGCATAATTGAATCATAATAAATCAATAAATAAAATTGCATTAGATAAAAGATCAACTCATGTTGTTATCACAACTTAGGGTTAATCACACCTAGACACTAAACAACTTAGTTTGCATCCATAGAAAATGAAATCAATGACAAATATGTAGAAGAATAACTACAAAATAAAGAAATCATAATTCTAAATCTCACTTTTTTTCTTCTAATAAATCTTCCTGCAAGTTTGGATTGGATAAAGCTCTCTATAAGATCTCTTGACGTTATCTTTGTGTTTTCCTCGTCCTTTGATCAAAACTATCACTTCTCTATGTTTTTTATGACTCAAAATTGCTTTAAAACTCTACTCTTCTTAATTTTCCTCTACTCACGTCCTTTTATGGTAAAAAACTAGGGTTTTTGGGTTATACACAGTCAACTAACACAGGCGTATAGGTGAGTATGTATCTCTAAAAATACTTGAATTTGTGATTTCACATAGGCACAGAGACTTACACGGGCAACATGCATAGGCGTGATACGTCACACGATTAGAACCGAAATTCTTCAATCTTCACAAGTTTGTAAAGATTTACATAGTCACTGTATACGGTCGTATAGGTCCAAGTTACTTCAAATCTTTGTTCCAAGCTAAAATTTCATCCGAATTCTTCTCCTTTCTGTCCATGAAGGCAATTAACACCTATAAATGCACTTGAAGGGAATTAAGTACTAAATATACTATAAACTATTAAATATAAAGTAAAACATATTGAATATGGGTATATAATTATAGTCAAATAAGCATTTATCAAACATACTCACACTTTAGCTTTTGCTTGTCCTCAAGCAAATCATAATCTAAATTATTAATTTTATTAACATCTATCCCTTATTAACCTCAACCAATCCATCTATACTCTAAATTATCTTATCATATTAATCAAATTAACATACAATTAGAATCAAGTTATCCTATAACTAACCTTCATAAGTCAATATCAATAATAATCAAATCAATAATCTTTTTGAAATCAAAAGCACAAAAATTTACACCCTCACCAAGGTTTTGTTCAATACACTCAAGTGTTTAGGGTGAAAATTATAAGAACTGTCCAATCAATACATAACAGAACTCTTAACTATAAGCTTGCAATATTATCACATCCCAACCACTTATAAGTAAACTATAAATAAAAATAAAAACTTCTTGTTACAAGTTTTAATAGGGCTTTTAAGGTATGGTTGGGATAATAAAAAGAGTGATAAAATTGAAGGGAATTTATAAAGAAACATTACAAGAAACTTATTCTTCATAATATATAGGTCCTTTGCATTATAAGTCCATTAGTTCCATAAATTAAACACACTTTTTTTAATTATAATAATTTTCATTCTTGCAACATTAATGCTCGAAAAAAATGTTGGACCTTTTCAAATTTCAAATTCAAGCAATCAGGTAATGTAAATAGCCTTCAGGGTTCAAATTATTAAAAAGGATTCAAAAAAGGATGTATAAAGGTTAATAATGAGTTTATAATCAATGAAAAAGGCTAAGGCTCACAATCGTTTACTCGTAAAAGATAAAATATGGCAAGTAATTATCAAGAAAATATGCTAAACAATAGTTGAATCTAAATGTCTTTATCACTTTAATGCTTCCAATTTAACAAATGTGGTCTCAATATGTATAATAAAAGCAAGTTCTAGAACTATTTAACATGCATGATAACACACATAAAATAATAAAAGAGCTTAAATATTGATGTATTTGCTCTTAGGCTCAAAAGCTTACACAAAAATACGGATGACAATTTTTGGCCTATGAGCCTAAATTTAGTTGTTTTTATATAGGCTGGCCCATTGGCCAAGCCTAGGCCTAGACTAACTCAAAACTTAATTATTATAAACAAAAAAACATCATTTTATTTATAAGAATTAAGTCTGAGGTAGGCCTGGGCCTGGTCAGCTTAAGCCTGAACCTAATTAAAAAAATTATGTTGTTCATATTTTTAATTTAAAAAAATATTTCAAAATAATTGGCAGAGGCTAGCCTATGGGCCAACCCATTTCCATCCCTACAGAAAAATGTCGTATGTGTGTAAATAATATGCAATTTTCATTGAAATTAACTATCTCAATGACTACTATCAATATAACTTATAAAAGCATGTTTATTCTAACTTTTATCCTTTTGCATTCTAATTCAATTCAATAATCAATAATGATCTCTTTAAGTAACGATTTCTTGCTTTTTTGAACACCAATTGATCACACTTGATCCAAAAATGAAACATAAAGTTGTTATACTCTTCATATCATCAACAGATCCTGCTCAGTCACTATCAGAAAAGCCAATAAACTGAAACTAATCACACCTTGAATACCTAATTCCATAATCAACAGTCTGTTTAATGTATCTCATAAGTCTTTTGGCAGCTTCAATGTGTTCTTCACTTGCACAATTCATGAATCTAGATAAGAGACTCACAACCTACTCTATGTCAGGTCTTGATGCTATGAGATAATATGACATCCAATTAAACTTCTGTAGTGAATTTTGTTTACCTTAGCAACTCCATCCTCATTGTAAAACTTTACTCTAGCATACATAGGAGTTTATGTAGACTTGCATTCTTCCATGTGAAACTTTTTCAAGATCTCCTTAGCATATTTGCTTTGACTAATGAAAATTCATTCTTCAGCTATGTCACCTCTAGCCTAAGAAAATAAGTCATCAATTCCAAGTCTGTCATTTCAAACTCCTTGAGCATTACAAACTTGAAATCATCAATAAGCTTCTAATTGTTTCCTATAATCAACATCATCAACATAAGCAGAAACAATAGTGATGTAAGTACCAATTTGTTTTAAATACAGATTTGCTTCACTCAAACTTTTGTTAAACCTAAGCTGATCATATGTTCATCAATCATGTTGTACTACGCCCTTGGTGCTTGTTTAAGACCATACAAGGCCTTCTATGGAAGGTAAAATTTCTCCTCTTTACCCTTCATTATAAATCCTTCAAGTTGCTCGATATGAATTTCTTCTTTTAGGAATCCATTCAAAAAAACATATTTGACATCAAGTTGGAACACTTTCCAACCCTTTTAGCAATCGTAACAAGCATTCATCTGATGTTGTCGAGCCTAGCTATAGGGGAGAAATTCTTTGAAAAATCTACTCCAAAAACTTGCGCATACCTTTTGACAATCAGCCTAGCTTTGTACTTGTTCACTGACCCATCAGGATTGAGTTTTGTTCTGTAAACTCATTTTACTCCTATAACCTTTATGTTTAAAGGTCTTTCAACCAACTGCCATTTATGAATTTTCTTAATCATATGCAACTCTTCCTTCATGGCTGTAATCCATTTATATTCCTACATTACTTCTTGAGAACCTGTTAGTTCCATCATAGCAACATTGCACCTTGCATAAATGTTAGTGAGCATTCTTGTTCCTTTGACTGGCTGCTCATCTTCATCTTCTTCATGAGGTTGCAATCCATTAGAATATTGTTCTCCTCCTGCATTCTAGTCCCATTGCTTATCTTCCATGAAGACAACATCTCTACTAATGATAATCTTCTCTAATTGAAGCTGAAAAATTCTATAGGCTTTTGAAGTACTGCTATATACTATGAAAATTTAAGGCTTAAATTTCTTGTCTAATTTGTCCCTCTTAACCTTTGGGACATGAGAGAAACATAGACAACCAAATATTTTAGGGTTTGATAGAGAAGGTTTATAACCAAACCAAGCTTCATAAGGAGTTTTGTTCCTGAGACATCTGGTGGGCAATCTATTCAGCTGAAAAATTGTTGTATTTGTAGTCTCTGCCCAAAACATTTTAGGAGACTCTTTGTCATATAGCAGGCATTGAGACATCTCTATAATGGTTCTATTCTTCCTTTTACTGACACCATTTTGCTGAGGAGAATAAGGTGCATTGAGTTGATGTTCTATGCCTGACAGTAGGGTGGTAGAAAAGCTACTGGTTACTTTACCAGAACGGTTTTAGGCCAATATTTCTATATTGAAGGAAATAAAAGACCTCACAAAGATCACATTACTTGAGCTTCTCAGTACATTAGAAGCTCATGAACAAAGAAGGCGGATTAGAGATGAAGGATCACTAGATGGAGCCAGGCAAGCTAAGCTGCAGCTTTAGCAAAATCAAGGATCAGGTAAAGGGAAAAAGAGAAAAGAGGGAAAGAAAAAGTTCGAAATAGTGCTCCTAATTCCAGCAGCAGTCGTGCAAGCAAGAACAAAGATAATTTTCCTCCCTGTCAGCACTATGATAAAACTAACCATTCATCTGCAAAGTACTAATATAGACCTTATGTAATATGCACAAAATGCAACCAAATGGGACATGAAGAAAAGGTCTGTAAGGTGAAGGAAAGAGAGTAGGTATATGAAGCTCAAGCTTTAAATCAATAAGAGGAGGAGTAGTATTTTGTAGATTCCTGTAATACAACCATCAGTCAAGGTGATACATGGCTTCTAGATAGTGGTAGCACCAACTATATGACCAACAATGCAAAGCTTTTCAAGCATCTTGATAGAACCTCCTCGCTACAGCAAAAAGTGCTTTAGGCAACAGATAAAAGCGTAGCTATAAGTACAATTATTGTTGCTTTTTTATTAAAGCAACAAAATTCATATCGTTACAAGAAGTGACGTTGCAATAAGTATAAGGCAACATAATTTTTTGATTAGGCAAAAAAATAAAATATCTTGCTTAAAGTTTTGACTAAGGCAACACATTATTTTTAAACTATAACAACAATGTTAAATAGATATTGCAACACTTTTAACAAAGCGAATTGTTTTAGGCAACAAATAATAAAAGCAACAATTTATTCTTTTGTTACCAAATGTAAACAACAAAAAAATGCATTTATATGATCATATGAATTGCGTACGTACTGTCAAATGTAAATGCCAAAAAATTATATTTATATATAATATATAGTTCATAAGGTATTGTAAAATGCAATCCTTTAACACTAGCTAAAATATTCATCTACAATATCGTCTACCAATTCATATAGAATATAAGTGAATTCTAAATACCAAAAAAACCAATGTGTATGGGCGATCCAAAATCTTTTACTACGTATCTCCTTGTCCAATCTTAATCATCACTATCCTACAAAGAAAGAAAGAAAGAAATAAGTAGATTAGACTTATAAAACTACCACGCTCACAAACAAGTTGATATATCTAAATAATGAAATACTAACTACAAAATGTGAATATAGAAAATTATGATGTTTACCTGTATAGGAAGCTCGTCATAACAACAGAGATAAATTGGAGTGAAACAACTTAAATTGATACAGAAGGCATAATTAAGCATCTGACTCGTAAAAGAAAAAAGAGCACAACAATCACTTAAAATTTTAAAATATGTTAGAATTCTAGTGTCACTAAGGAAAGCTTTCCCATATAGTGAAAAAGAATATGCTAGAGTATCCTATACCGTAGCTTGATCCTTAGCTCTCAAATACATGAATGGATGAACTAACCTGAATCACTTTTTTTAACCAAAAGTAAAGATAACGTAAGGATCTGATGTTTCATTTAAATTTGCTACAACAAGATTCTTAGCTACCAATAATTCCAACTAAAAAAACAAAGTAAAACCAATCTTATCGCGAAATCATAGCTAACTTCACTCCTAACAAATAAATAAGAATAGGCAGAAGCCTATACAATAATTCATTTCTAAAACCAATAAGAGTAAATAAATATGTGAACATTAGATCAAAAGGGTAAAGATCTAGAGATACCTAGATTAGGTAAGCACAGTTGGCTTGTAAATCTCCTTTAAGTAGTCCTATCTACAAAATAAGTGTAGAATTGCATGTTAAAGAACTGGAAAATTAATTCATGAAATGAATAGCATACAATATTGATTGACCAAAATAAAATTAGGCTAAGAAACTCAATCATGATGAGAGAAAAATTGACTTCATTAATACAATCATTACCAGATAAAATCAGGTAGCATATTCAACATATAAGCAATGAAGTGATTTTCACTCAAGTTTTCATCAAAATAATTTCATCAATTTTCTAAAAATGGAGAAACAAAAGTTTTCTTCTTTCTTCTTTTTCTTCTTCTTCATGACCCTCTAGAATTTATACTGATGTCTTCATCAAAGATTTGGCCGACACTATGCATACAAATTGTCATCACAAACTTGGAGATAAAAATAAGTTTTACAGACTCAAATATAAAGCATTTACATTCAAATTTATAGCCTGATGTTAAGGAAGTAGGAGCAATAATTAACACAAAAAAGGATTCATTAGATACTCTAAAAGGATAAAGCAATGATGTCACCAAGGATCAGTTTATAAAAGTATAACTAGAAAAACACATTGTTTGTTGTAAAAGAGAAATAAGTAATGAGAGTAATTTGTTTCCTTAAAGCATGATGTAAACCAACAAGAACTTGATTCAATAATACCGCCAACATTTACTTGAGAAGAATAAGACAAGTTTAGCAGAGCCAACGTTACACAATCATTGCCTTTACCATTTCCTAACTTGGTTTTCATACACATAACTATGATTACATACATAACCATTCAGTTTAGTTTTAGAACCCAAAATAAAAGTCTAATGGACAAAAAAGAGCAATAACAATGGTTTTTTCCATGTCTTTGATTTTAACTATGCGTAAGATGCCACAAAGCATGTAAAGGGAAGTCATATCACCAAGCAGATACAGAGAAGATCTATAAGATCCAAATGGAAGTCCCAAATTCCTAATACTGATTTTTAAAATTAACAAGTTAACAATAAAGCTCCTGATTTCTTAAAAAGCATAATCAAAACCTCCAACAATCAGATGGATGAGAAAACAAGTTGAAAAAAACCTTAAAATCCCTAAGCATGACACACACAAGCACAGATCATGAAATCAAATCATAAAAAGAAGTGAGAGATGCCTGGCTAATCTTGAGGGTGTGCTGTTCGCTGACAAGCTAGGGGTCATTGGAGACAAAGATGAGTTGTCGTCCAAACTTGTTTAATCACTGTGTCGATCAAGTGTATTTGCTTGGGCTCTCATTGTGTTACTGTTAAAGTTGTACTGTTCTTTATTATTTTTTAATACAATCAATTTTTAATTTTTCAAAAAAACACTCTATCTTTTGTTATTTGTAATTAGTCTTATAATTATTATTATATCACTTTCTTCTCCCTAAAATATTATAAATGGTATAATATATGTTTAAAATTATTTCTTTATATATATATATAATTTAAAATAATTATATTTTAATTGTTGTTATTTATGACAAAGTTTGACCGTTCTGATCTGATTTGGCTCGACTCAGTTCGAGTTGATTGGATTTTAGGCCATGTTTAGTTTTATAATATTTTTAAGTTTCAAGTCAAGCTAGGACTATCCAATCCAACTTGAACCAAAGCTTAATTTTTTTTAAAAATAAAATTATTTTTATTTAAAAATTAAATAATATATTTAATTGAGTTTGATTAAGCTCAATTGTGATTGTACTCAAACGAATTGGGCTTAAATGGATTTGAGTCAAACGCTACTTATTGTTACCTTTAGTTATTGTTTAAGAGTGCATAAAATTTAATTGTTGCTTATATAAAATTTTATAGCAACGACAATTTAATTTTGTTCCCTTTTTAGGTATATGACAACAAATTACTATTACCGTTGCCTATTAATATTATTAAAGGCAACACTTTAAAATCCGTTTCATTATATTAGTTTAAGGCAACACATTTTAAAATGTTACAAATCTAATGTTGCCTAAAATACTTTTTGTCGTAGTGTCCATCTCAAAGGTAAGAGCTAGGAATGGAGAATTCATATCTGTTAAAGGTAAAGGTTCTGTTGCAATTGAAACTATTAATGAAGTCTATAAGATTCTTGATGTGCTTTATGTTCCAGAGATTGATCAAAATCTCTTAAGTGTTGTTCAGCTTGTGGATAAAGGTTGCACAGTTAGTTTTGGAGAAAGAACTTGCATGATTGAGGATGTAGAGGGGCTGGAAGTGTTTTTTGTCAAGATGAAGGGAAAGTCTTTCACTCTTGACTTAATGGATAAAGAGTACGTTGCATATTAAGCATCTGTGAAAGTCACCGATCTCTAGCATAAGAGATTAGATCATTACCATCATTCCTCAATTGTATTAATGCAAAGGCACATAATGGCAGAAGGATTAGATCCAGTTGAAGACAACTTATCAAATTGCAAGGCCTGTCAGTATGGCAAGCAACATATGTTGCCTTGATCACAAAAGGCTTGGAGGGCCACAAACAAGCTTCAACTTGTGCACACTGATCTTGGAGGACCTTTCAGAACACCTTCACTCAAAGATAGTAAGTACTACATAACCTTTATAGATGATCTGACAAGAATGTGTTGGATCTTCTTTCTCAGATTTAAATATGAGGTTGCAAATAGGTTCTAGGGGTTAAGACTTGGGTAGAGAACCAGAGTGGCTGCAAGACGATGATCATAAGGAAGACTAACATATAAGCCTAGTGAGCTACTCCAACTATTGCTAATTGGTTTTAGGATGGAACCTCACTTGTGTTTATGTGTAGTCTAACTTTCATCCTCGTGTGGGCCCGTAGATCTATTGCAAATTTAATATGGTATTAGAGCCAATGAAGATCTTGGCCTACTATTTGGCCCAGAAAGGGCCCCATCATTTAAACAATTGGAGAAGAATTTGAAGTCTGCATGGTGTAAGTGACCCAACAATATTGTTTGCCCTAAGAGGAGGCCTATTTGACTATAATCAAAAGTCCAGCCCTTATGAGCATTGTTTACGTACCTCTCCAGATTGCCTAACTAAAAAGGGACTCATATGTGAAGGGGAGTGTTGAGAATAACCATATGCAAGTGTCTCACATCGAAGAAAGAGGGGAAAGAAGATTTAACATATAAGTCTAGTGGGCTACTCCACCTATTGTCAATTGGTTTTAGGATGGAACCTCACTTGAGCTTGTGTGTGGTCTAACTTTCCTCCTCGTGTGGGTTGCCCATTGCAAATTTAACAAGATTGGAGGTGCCTAGCTTAAGAGTGAAAAGGTTCTTCGTAAAGCTTCATGACAAAACTAAGAGCATACCTAAAACTAATTAATGGGAAGAGAGTCGATGCTTAGTTGAGGAACATATCTTATCAGTAAAAGATGAGACTATATATGTCAACAATAAAACAAGGACATAAAGAAGGAAACTTGGTGCTGATAAGAACTAATGCATCTAATAGACCTATAACAAAGGGTAAGTTAATACCAAATTGGATAGAACTTTTCCAAGTAAGAGAAATACTCAAGCCTAGTACCTATAAGTTGGAGAATTTAGGAGTTTAACGTTCACCGTGATTTGTATAAAAATTAAGCATTGCGTATATAGTGAGAGCAGTTAGTCTCTACATAGTAATCTCAGTAGAATGTTGTAAAGAGGATCCTAAGATACATTAATTCGAGGACCTCTAATATTGCATTATAATATACAGGACTAGACTTTAATGTTAAATGATTCGTTTAACCTAATTACAGGTGATCTTCATAAAAACAAATCCACTATATATATATATATATATATATATATATATTCCTGTTTGCCAGTTGAGTTGTAAGTTGGCTACATCAACAACTGAATCAAAATATGTAGCAGCTATACAAACTAGTAAAGAAGCAGTATGGTTAAAGTTGGTATTGAAATAACTCAAACACAAACAATAGAGTTTAATTATTTTGTGACAATTAAAGTGCTTTACTTCTAATAAAAAATCTATAATTTCATCTAAAACTACCAAGTATATACAAGTTTGATTTCACTTTGTTCATAAGAAAGTAAAAGAAGGAATTGTAGAAATTAACAAGGTTCATGTCAAAGATAATATAATAAAGCAAAAGCAATTAGTAAGGCAAGTTTGTCTAGTGCCGAACTTCATGCATCTAACAAAAATATAAGCAACATGACAATAGAGAGGTGGTGCGTAAATGGATTGGTTCTCAATCAAATATTCTAAGCAGAAAGTTATTAGAAAAATATCTACATGAAAACAAATAATCTATGGTGTAAAAGTAAATATTTAACTCTATGATAATTATAGTAAATTAAAAATATTAACTAGAATTAAGTTAATTCATTTATAAATACTTACCCAACTTATTTTATGTCTCAAAAAAGTAAGTTCAAACATTGAGTAAAACTTTTTGAGATCAAGGCAATGTCTGTCCCAAAAGCAAATAAACCAGGAAGCGAAGTAACAATCTCGGAAGAGTCAGTGCGAAGATTGGTGGTGGTTTTTGGATGCGGTTTTTTCACATTTCTCAGCTTTTTTGGGGTCCATGAAAGCCATTTGGTTCCGAGTAACAGACTTGAAGATTGCTTGCCAGGGAAAAAATGCTTGAACTTGGCTACAGAAAAAGAAAAAGAAAAACAATTTAATCACTGTATTGCATTCCTTTAACTTAAACAAGAAGACTCGATCAGCAATGTTCTTAAACAACGCTAACTGATCACTGTCAAACTTAGAAAAGTAACAAAGATCTCTTCAAATCCTTAAAACAGGCATAGATTCAACATGGAAGTGGTTAAACTATAGTATCTCCAATGTTTGCTGCCCTCAGTACGTGTGTTCGAAGAAGAACATATTTCCTAGAGATAATACACGCACACTAACCAATTTGTACAAAACAAAACACTAGTTATCGAACTAACACCAATGTTTATATATGTTATATTCATAATTGGATCACACGGACCAATAAACTTTGATTGAAGTGGTACTGTTATCTTCGATTCGAGACTGAATCCTCTTAGCAACAAAAATGGGGTAAAATATCTCGTCTTCCACGAGGTGTGAATATTAAACTTCCCTAAAACTAAATCAGGATCCGATCTGGACAACTCGAGATAATGACATTGAATTGCTTATAGGCAGTGTTGGTAATAATAAAGTCCTCTTGTTGATCTTTTCTATATAAACTATAGGCATTATATTATTGTTTACTAAGATCACGTATGTCTTTAGCTCTTTTTGTCCTCCAAGCTTTAAAATAACTTAGAGAGGAATCAAGATGTTCTTTCTGGAGATGATAAGTAATGATTGACACGACATATATTTACCTGGTCATAAGTAGTTGGTGGGTTTCAATATCCGCAGGTATCCAAAAATTAGGAATCAGTGACACGTTGCCATGCCTTCATCCTCTAATCCCGCAAGGGTAGAAGTTCAATTCGTCAAGAATAGACAGCAATTTTATATTATTATTATTATAAGAAGAGGTTTTAAGAATATTTAGAACATTTGTTTAGATCAGCAGTTGCTATAAAGAAGAAAGCAGAATTGTTCTTCCAAATTGACGGTTTCAAAATGTTGCAAGGGCAGCAGCCCAAAAGTCAATTATATGGTAAAAGGTCAACAATTACTCCATTGAAATTTGTTCCATCAGCAATTTGATTCATTTTTGAACGATTGTTGGTTATATGACCTGAATTGAGGACTTCTTCTTTCAAGCCTGTTCCTTTTTTCTTGTCAGGATCTTTTGTCCTTTTTTTCCTGTTCCTACCTTGTCTTATGAATCTCAACCATCTATTTATGTGAGACCTGCATAAATGGATGACTGAGATTTATGAAACAAGATAAAAACAGGGAAAACTGAAAGAGTATCCCCCTTTTTCCCCCCCTTATTTTCTTCAATTCCTTTCATTGCTCTTCTTTGTCTCACGCAGAAAGAAACCAACTTTCTCTTTCTCTCATTCATTGAAAATCCAAGCTCCTTCACATTTACCATTACCTAAACGTTTCACTTTTTACAGGATTCCCTTGGCCAATTAGTATTAATAGTTCTGCTGTCCTATGTCTATATCATTTCTCTTTTAACAGTACCAGACAACTTTCTTCCGCAGTCTGCAACATTTTAGATTAGAACATTCTGTCTCTGATCCTTGGATTTTCTTAGAATCACACACATTCTCAGACATTCAGGAAAGCTAACAGGTTTCTCTTGTCCTCTCTGTTCCTTAATTTTCTTATATTAAGTCTCAGTACATCTAGTTTCTGACTTCCTACTTGGTACAAACAATCCGCTGTCATTAGTCAAGCCTAAAATTTCTGTTCTTCGCCATCGCCCATTATCTTTGAATTTCGTTACCACCACCACCACCCCTTTTTCTTCTTTTGCTTCATATCCTGACTTTGTAACTGTTATTCAATCTTTTTGAAGTTTCCTGATTAATTGCTTTCTTTTGATGCCACTTTCTTTGTTCAGACAGAAAACTGAAATCGGTTTTACCAATATGTGCTCGGAAATTAGTCCTAGAATGTCCTTTTCCATTTACCTTTGCCCGGAAGACTACTTACCAACCAACGGTGAATCTCGCAGAGACACAAAGCTAATAGACTCGAGTTCTGATTTTGAGTTCGGCATTTGCAGTAAATTAGATCATGAACCTTCTCTGGCAGATGAGCTTTTCGCAGATGGCATGATCCTTCCACACCAAATTCATGAAACAGCTATTGGTTCTGATAAGCAAATGCATAGAGTTGAACCCCAGAGAAAGGCTTCATTTCCTCCAATTCCTGGTCCTTTCACTTCTGGGAAACCTAAGAAGGAAGAGACTTCAAAGGAAGTCGTGGTTTTAAATTCTAAGCAATTGGAGGAAAAGCCTCAGTCCAGGTCCTTTTGGGGATTCAAGAGAAGCACTAGTCTCAACTGCGACATCAAGAGAAGTTTAATCTGCTCATTACCACTTCTGTCTCGAAGCAATTCTACAGGTTCGGTGCCAAATCCAAAGAAAATATCGATGAAAGATGGTCAAAAGCACACTTCGCAGAAGCAGCATTTAAAACCTGCGTCATCATCCTCTTATTTGTATGTCATAGGTCAGAAGCGTCCATTGAAGAACAACTATGGTGGGTTTCATAGCAATGGTATTAAGATTAATCATTTGTTAAATGTGCCGTCACCTTACATTTCTAAAGGCACTGTATCTCTCCTTGGTTTTGGATCATTTTTGCGCAGTGGAAAAGAAAAGAAGAAAAAGAAGTGATTGTTTTTCACATGTATGAAGTTTCACTGCTTTCTTGTTCTTCATCTGCTAATCCAATATGAAGGCCTTGAATTATCAAGTGTTTTTCAGTTATGACAAAGAGAGCTAATTCATTAAGTAGTTGTAAAGAAACAAAATATAGTGTTGGCAAAGAAGATATGAGAAGGGACGGACTTGGGAAAGTTCAATCATATCAAGATGTTCAGCGGTTAGGAGACACAATAACAGCTATCCTTCATTCCTGACTTGTCACCTTCTGTTTATCATTTTTTGTTATCATCACTCTTCGTTAGAGGCATCTGTTTCTTGAGACTCATTTGATATTGTTGTTTTTCTATTGTTTTATTATATGTGCGTACACAGATAGAGACATTTCTTCATAAGGTTGCTTACTTGCAGTTCTTATCTGATTATCCTGACGAATTAATGCAATGTTTCGATAAAAACCATATCCATTACAAAAGGCCTCTTAACTTTTCTAATAATGTTGTTTGTGTTGGTTTATACACTACCGTCAACATATTGGTTATAGTTTAGTAACAAAATAATTTTAAGGTATTCCTTATCTTGTACATATTTAGATGTATGTGATAAAATTTATAGGGTAATTATAAATTGCAAATAAAATTATGATAAGATTATAATTATGATATTCATCTTACATTTATGTATTATTTCTAATTTGATCCTAGTCATTGTTCTATTAAGATTGGTCATTAATAAAATGCCAAAAAATTAGTATATTTTTGCTTACGAATTAGTGGATCTTATAAGTTAAAGTATGGAAATACTTAAACAAATGTGTGGGCTCTTATTAGAGAACAAGTTCACTAAACTGACCCTAATTAAATTTTGTTAAAGAGTCAAGATAATTAGAAATAGTTTCTAATTGAATTTAAAAATTGTTTTCAAATAACACAATTTTTTATTTAAAATAGGAATTTAATTTATTTAGAAATCATTGGGTTTAATCTAATTTAATTTTTTCAAAAATTTGGAAATAGTATTTTTAGATTATGAAGATCAATAACTAGAATCAAATGAAACTTGATATTTTATGCATATAATTTGATTATGAATGTATATGTTGCATGCTCTATTACAGTGGATACATGTTAAATTGCACGTTTTATGTATTTAATATCATTACATTAATTTTGTGTTTGATCAGACGCATAAATTAAATCTCTCATTAAAATATTAAATATACGTTAAAAAGTGATTGTCACCTTCTATTATTATAATAATAAACTAGAGTTCTGTTTATTGTTAAGTTCTGTTTATTGTTAGGCTTATTGAGCAAACTCAGGTCACCTTAACCTAAATATGTTTAGTCTTATGACAATTGATCCTACTTAAATAAATTTATATGATTTGGATGAACAAACTCATGATCATATGAATTTAGAAGTAGGGTTAGAAGTAACATATAAGATATGTTTTAGCAAGGGTTATCACCTAACAGATCTAAGAGTCACATGAGAAGTAATTGATAAAGTTATTATTTACCTACTTTTAGTTAAGTTAGTTTATTGAGCAAACTCAAGATCAATTTAATTTGAATGAGATCCTAGCCTACTAGAAAGATTAGAGTAATCTTTCTTAATAGTAGTGAAGGTTATTATTTCAAATAAAATAGTAGGTGTAACTAAATACATGATTAAAGTCATAAACTCATTCGGTAGTTATGGCATATAATTAATTACTTTTTGTTCTATGTGAAATTTATCTTGTTTAGTATAGTTGATACTAAGAGTTAATGAACCAAATTTTTTGGATATAGGATTATGTTTAAGGAGAGTTCTCAAAAGTTGGAAAAGAAAATTATATGCCCATTATACAATTTTGCTATTAATCCTTATTGAGGATTTGATATTAAAGTTTTAGAGATATGTTAAAATCATATGAATGACAAAATGTATTAACATTTTGAGTTTATTAATGTCTCATAAACTTAATGACAACATGTAAGATGTATGTCAACACCATGATAGCAAGATGCAAGAGGTTGCATAGAGTAGAGTTGAAAGATATATTACCTTAATGAAATTTTTTCATTCAATTTACTTTGCTAAAAGGGTGTGATTGTATGAATTTCATTACCTATATGAGATATGATAGAGATCATATATATTTCTAGTTCATGCTTATGAGTATAAGATATTGAATTCAGATTTAACATGATTATAATGTTCAATGCATGATAAGAAATAGATTGTTGAATAAAAGTAGTTGATTTAATTTTATACAAATTGTTTGTACATGTTGGATCAAAGGAGACTTATGATTAACATAAATGGCAAAAGTACGAAATTAGATAACATAGACTATTATTTTATACCATGTTGGTTAGATCAACATGATGAGAATAATAAAGTTACATACAAGGACACATGTCATTTTGATTATGAATCATATGAAACCTGTGAAACTTGTTAAGTTGAAGAATAACCAAATCAACCCTTGGTTAAAAGATGATGATGGTATTGAATTGTTAAATTTATACATGTGATGTATTGGATGGAATAGTAAGTCATAGAAGGATTGTACTTATATTTCATTATATTACTAATGACTTTAGGTGATATAGTCATATGTATTAAATAAAATAATAATTTAAAATTTTGAACAATTCAAGTTGTTTAAATCTAATTAAAAATTAGGTATTGAGAATGTTGAAGCACTTCGATGAGATCGTTTTTGCAAGTTTTAAAGTTTATGTTATCTATAGAGAATGAGACTCTCTAATGAACACTTTCACAACTAAATTTCAAAAGATTATGAATTTGTGTAAGGAGGAATATACAATATGAGATATCGTATGATTAACATTATTCCTTCTATAGCTATACCCATTACAATGACTTATCTTTAATAGTTCCAACTAAATCAATTAGTAAGATTTTATATTAGATATGGAAAGCTAAGACTTTGAACAAGTAAAATTTAATGATTTAAGGATATGATGCTTATAAGTTGAAGCATGTATCATCCACTAAGTTTAGAACTAAATTGGTTAATAAAAAGTTATAAGATATCCAAAAAGTTCATATAATCTTACAGACCTATAGAACAAATTGTTTGTTTAAATGAATACTTATAGAAGAGTGGTTCTTAAGATAAGTAGTAGGAGTAAGATGAAAATTGAAAAGTTAAAATCTTATAATAATACATCTAATTAAAACTAGTACTTTTGTTGATATATTTGATGTATAGTTGAAAAGATAATAAACATTGAAATAATCACTTTCATGATATATTCAAATAAGTTTTTTAGATGAGTGTGAATTTACCATATTTATAAGAAGGTTAGTTGGAGTATTGTTGGACCCCGAACTTTTCTTGAGATTTTGAAGTGTAATTAGTCATTAAATGAGAAATTTGAGGTGAATTAGTCATGTGTAAAGGAAAAGAAAAATCATGAATTTGAATGATTATGTTTAATGTTCTAAGTGAGCAAATGCTAGTTTGAACAAATTGAAACGATATTTTGAGGTTAATACATGAAATGGGTGTTTTTGAGTTTAATGAAATTGATGTGAGGTTTTGGATTAATTTGTATTGTGTTATGAAAGTTAAAGTGGATGAGTTGATTGAAATGGAAGTTGAAAATCAAGAAATAAAGAGAAAAAGTGTGAGAATTTGAAGAATTAAGAAAGTT
>JAOTBA010000007.1:10531928-10544896 GCA_025629845.1 Erythroxylum squamatum | reverse complement strand
GTACAGACAATGAAAACTGACAGTTATGTAAATTACTGATTTTGGTGAAATGAAATGGAAAAAGGTTTGATTTTAAAGAGTTGGGATTTTATATTGACGTTTTATTATTATGATGCCATGTGGAGTATAGTGATGTTTGTTTGTAGTTCTTTCTTGTCGTAGGATATGTACTGGTACGACCTGTGGGCGTCCCGGTGTGTACCCTACGGTGAGGGGGCGCTATATATAAATTATTTAATTAGAGAATTAAAGATAAATTAAAAACAATGGATACAAATTATAATCCTAAGTCATAATTAATTCTTAAATAAATTAAATTCTAAAAGATTTTAATTTATCTAATCCTAATTATGATTTAGGGTTATTAATTTATCTAATAATTAATTATGATTTAGGGTTATAATTTATATTCATCGCCAACATATATGAGAACCTAATGAGTCATACATAAAGAACCAATTGAAGAGATAAAATACATTTTAGTCAAGTTAGATTTGATTGTAAAGTTTGAAAAATTTTATGATTAAATATGATATATTTAATAAATAAGGTTCAACATAAGATATTGGATCTTTTTTGGATATAACTATTATTTAATTAGAATCATTTGTAATTCTAATTAAAATTAGAAATTAATTTTAATTAAATTACTAAAATGTCCAAACTAATTTTAATTCAATTACTAAAATGTCCAAAACATATTATAAATAGGTTTAAGCTTTAAAGAAGCTAGCACTCTTTGCCTAACCCTCTTTGTAATAGTTGCAGAGTTCTCTTAATTAGTTTTATGGATATCGTTAGAAGTCAAACATTTGTCCAGCTATAGTGAATTAAATGAGTTAGTTTTGAAAATAGTGCGAGACATATGACAAGAAAAAGATCAAGCTTCAGAATAAGTTACAAATTAATATTTACGCTTTATTATGATTTATCATTTATCTGTTAATTATTTTATAGAATTTAAGTTATCTTGACTTTTGGAAAGTAAAAACGAAAAAAGATTCATAGCTATTCCACTACACGTAGGATTGAATACTGCCCAAATTTTCTAATAGTTTGTTGATTTAATATTATATAATCATTGTTGACTATTTTTAGAACTAATGTTGGATAGGCTATACATACAATAACAATTTGACATGGATGGAAATGGCAAGTGTTTTGGCTGTGGGTATAGCTCACGTATAGCCATGTCTTACAAGAACCATAATCTTATTCTTAGGTCTGTTTCGGTTTCACTTTTTATTTATAATTTTTGTTCTCAAAATTTATTTAAAATTTTGTTTAATTCTTAATTTCTTCTTATTGTCAAAACTTATGAAATCATAAATTTTGGTTTTGATTTTCTTTTTATTTTATTTTTATAACATGATTTTATTATTTATTTATTTAATGTTAACTATCAATAGGAATTAAGATAAAAGGCATCAATTTCTTATATAGTTTCATTAATTTCACTAAAATTCAATATACTTTGAAAACTTTTTTATAAAAAACCTCTATTTTTTGTGAAAAAAATAAAATTGGAACACATGGATAACTATAAGACATAAAACTGTTCTGCATATAATTATATCATAACTTCTTATTTTCTGAAAAAAAATTCATATATGAATTACCATTTATAAAGCCCAATTTACCATTTTTATCAAGTTACTAAAATATAGTAAAAAAAATAAAATGTTCATGCTATTTTTGGCACTCAGCGCCACTCAACGACTGCTGAATCCAATTGCTTTTCTTGTTCCCACTTGTTTTCATATGCAGAAAGTGTCAATGTATTAAGACAATGCACAACACTTGTACGATAGATTATTTTCAATCTTAGACAGTCCTAGGCAGACAGTGCCCTCCAAAACCAACATGTCTTGTATGTTCACAAGCCTATTTCATAATTTATTGACCATCACATATCACTTTAGATCAGTCAAATCCTCGGTGGTGGTATGCATGTATTTAACCTGATGTAATTATTCTTGTTGTGGTGCATACAACTGCATTCTTGGATAGAAGACAATGCCATGACATAAGATATGGGAACCAATGAAGGAATGTTGTGAATGAATTAGTAGAAAAGGAATGATACTAGGCAGATGGATGTATAGTGAAATCATCTGCAACATTAAAATGAATATAAGCAGTAAACAGAATTAAATTCATTTTCTGAATTCAGTTGTATTTCCTTTTCTAAGTTCTGCCTTCTCCCTTTTATCATTTCCTAGTTTTCATTCTCTGATATGGACTTAGATACAATTTTATGGATACAATTGTATGTGATTCTGTAACCTGTAAACATAATATAAAAAAATTCCATCATTGTTAGATCAATTCATATAATTGGATAAAGAACGATCCAATAATGTCAATAAATGAGAAATTCAAAAGGTCAAGCGACTGATTCATGTCATTGACTTATTTCTAAATATGTCCATTTTAGGAAATTATTTTAAAAATATTTGAATAATCATATAGTACCTCAAAATTTTGTTAATTAACCATTTTGGTGGTAGTCAGTCCAAACTTTTAGTTTGAAACTATTGGCTTTCCTTCAGAATTTTCCTTGGTTTTCAGAAACTATTATCTATTATTCTATGTTTCCTTGCTTATGTGCAGTGAACATCTCAGCTTTTCTTTTCCGTTATCTGTTTTAATGTGTAAAGTTAAAAATATGAACCCAAATCTTTTTGTAGCAACCAAGAGGGTTAAGGGTTCTTCGGAGCACTTCACCTGAGATGACTCTATATCTAAATAATGAAGCTATGTTTCATCAATATTACTGCAGTTTTATGTGTTGGTCTTTCTCCTAATCCTGAAGGGAACCAAATCTAGCAAGCAGTACTTAATGCTGTGTACTAAAGGATTCCCAAGTAGCTGCAAAAGTAATCTTTATGAATTACCCTCAACTAGGAGCAGAAACATCAAAGGCAAATTCCGAAGCATGCACCTTCTATAAGATGACAAAATAGTTGCCATTCCTGCTCTTGATCATGTGAAGATCGAAAACTTGGCAATGCAATATGAAAACTTGGCAATTGCTCATATTAGTTTATTACTTGCAGCAACACAAGCCCAGGGCTACCAACATATTTGCATCCTTCTGAAAGAATAGCTCAATCCGTACATAATGAAGTGCTTGGGATTTCAACTGAATTATATCCACAAATCGTTCAAAGTGCTCAACATGCTTCCCACCTACAGTAATGGCCTAACCAAAAACTTCTGAACCAGTTGTAAATTCAAATAACTTCCCCTAGCCACGGCCAGATTTCTTTGCCAATGTAGCATTTATTCTCAAACAGTTCCATCAAGGCTCTATTGCCTCATCCTAAGAACAGAAAGCAGTAAAAAGTAATCATAAGTATGACACAGTCATTAATTGATAGACCAACAGTTATGGTGCTGATAATCTGCACAACTCAATATTTCTTAAGGAAACCCCTTTCCACCGCAAAATCATTTGAATGTGCATAAGAGATAGCTTCACCAATTAACTGATGCCTTCATGCGTGAAGATTGAAAATATACGATTTCAGTATATAGGCAGAACTAAAATGCTAAAGCAATTATTGGCTGGGAAAGGTAACTATATAGAGTTATTAATAACCTAAAATCCTTGGTTTTGCTGATCAAAAGACATCTAGTAATTCATAGTCACATATGGAAAATTGGCAACCACCGGAAAATCGCGGTGATGAAAGCATTGTGTTTTTGGATTTTACAAGTTCATTTATATCAAGTTACAGTTCAGTTAGTTGTCTGAACTGCTTATTGCTTCTATGAATGACCTGCACAAATTTCCAAAGACCTGACAGAGTTTCTTGTAACTGAACAAGAACAACAAAATGACTCAACAAAGTTAGAACATAAAAGAGCAAAATATAGCATCCAAAGACCAAATATTTTATTCAATTGAATTTGCAATTTACAAAAGAAGGAGCAATGTGACCATGACTTGATGTACTGGTGCATCAGTGTTAGACATCAGGGCGAGAGAAACTGAACAATATTCTATCATCTCTTTCCATATTCCTCCTGAAAAAAAAGAAGAAGAAGAATATTGAGTACCATGTCCAATGACTCAAATGACAAGGATTAATATGAGATGGTAGTCTTTGTTTAGATGAACTGGAAACAGGTCCAAACAAATTAGAAAAATACCAAAAGATAAGGAGTAGGGATCATCATCTTTCATGATTCAGGTACTTCTGGAACTTTATATGAATCTGCTGTAACTTCTGTCAACCATAATCCAGGGAAAATTGACTGCAAAACAATAGCAGAATATGAAACAATATTCTTCCCAACAATGTCAAAATATAAAAAAACAGATACTTCATACAATCACAACGGTTCAGTTTGAAGAAAAACACATGTTGAGCATTCAACGCTTACTTAATTCTTACCAATTCCAAGTCTTAATTAATCTTAACATAACGACCTGTCTCGATTCAGCGCAATGTTTGTTCGCTTAACACTCTAAATAGAAAAGCTTTCAATAACCAAGACCAAATTACCACACTCATCCAAATCTCATGAAGAAACAGAAATCAATAATAAAACACTGCAAATCCTTACATCCAAATACTTCTGAACCATTCTTGGCCTCTTCTTGGGCCTCCTGGGTGGCCTAATCCTTGCGATTTTCATGAAATCCTCCTCAATCTCTTGTTTTGCTAATGAAACAGAGAACTTGACTCTCTTCTTCATCGTTTCCACACTCTGCCTCTTATCCACCCAATTTTCATTCATTCCCGGTGATACAATCTCCGAAACTCTCCTCGGAGGAGTATTCGTCTTCTCTTCTACACGTAGTGGCGCTTTGCAAGCTGCCCTTCTGGTCCTCAAATTCCACGGCCTAGAAGGATCATCGATTACTGCTCTCTCATCTTCAAGAACAGAACTTGGATTCTGAATTGGATATGGCTTATTGTTCTTAGAAGGATCCAGGTTGGTGGGTTTGGATTGGAATCCGCTGGGATTTGAGGAAGAGGATCGTTGATTGTGTTGATGATGATCAACGACTTTGACACACCTAAGGACTCTCTGGTTGCCCCATTTTAAGCAAGGCAAGGAGAAGTTGTGAAGTTGCTTTGATCTGTCAGGAGGCGACATTGCCATGAATGATGGATCACTAAGCTCTGTTTCTCTAAAAAAGTGGTCAAGATTTTAACCTCGCTGATCAAATTTTGATCTTTTACCAAGTACCCAGAAGCGTAGAAGCGTTGAAGAAGAAGGGAGGGAAAGAGGGCGGCGTTGGGCGTAGTGGGTTCATAAAGATTAGATTTTGAAGAAGAAGAAGAAGAAGATTGGTTATGATGTAAGAGTTTAATTGGAGAATTATTGTGAAACAGAGAAAAAGGAATGATTTTTGTGTCCTTTTGCGGGTATTTATTTTGTTTGGTCGTCAGATATGATGCGACGCTCTCTCCCGTCCCGGCATATGAAATCCTTCTTTTCTATATACAGTGGTATTGTATTAGTTCGTTTATTAGTATACAAAATCAAGCCATTCATATTTTGTTTGTTTACTGCATGCATACCTTTACATACAGCACTGCTTAGCCAAAGTCCCACACAATCAGACACGTTAAGAGACTTGGTCCACTTCCCAATTAAAACTATAAAATCTAAAAGTATTAAGATCATTACTATTAATAAATAGATAACAAAGAATATGATTAGTTTGATATCCGCAAGAATAACATAAACTTGAGTCATAACTGCAACATCTGCAGCCATTGTCTACTTTAATCTCAGTTAATAATTCTGCAGCTAATTTTACTCAAACTCCATTCGCATTCATAAATGGAATCTTTCTTTCCATGTACATCCGCATAACAGATTTAAGATTGACCATATATATATATATATATAAGAGCATTGAAATATATTATCCTCAAGGTAGTATTTTGTTACGATTAATTAGTCTTCCTGATTCTACCTATTTACTTAAACCTAGATTATTCCAGCCACATAATTACTATTCTGAGCCTATTCACTGCAATTTCTCTCTGGTTCATAATGATATTTAGTTCCTTATAAATGAGGCAAAAGGGTCATTTTTTTATCATAATGTTTTCATCCTCTGCCAAATTTAATCCTAAAGTTTCAAAGAGTATAAATAAAACCTTAACATTTAGAAAACGTTTAAATATAACCCCAAAATAATCAAGAAATTGACGGTTATATGATGCTGTCAGTTTTCTGCCAGGTTAGTAATGACTTGACAATTTTTTACATTATTTTATTGTGTTGGTGAGTCTCACACTACTGCGTTGGATTTAACGTGATAGTGTGGGATTTGCTTTCTCAAAATAAAAATTTTATTATTTTATCCTGTAATTAACTAGCCTTAACAAATTAACTTAAACAAATAACCTATTAACTTAACTAATAATGTTGGACTCCGTTTTCGAAGCCTAACATTGAATTGTCATGAAACGTGAGTCTCTGATACCACAAGATGTGTTGGGCCCCATTTGCAGACTGCTCTTATACTGAAACAGTATTCTGTGCTCAACTTCTATCCAGAAATTGAAATTCTTAGAGACTGAATTAAAACTCTATTTTTTTCAGACAATTTGTAGCCCTATGTCTCTAGTTTATTTAGAAATAAGAATCATCTCATTTGGAGCTCTACAGATCAAGATATCATCAAAATACTGAAGTATGTTTAGTAAAATATCCAATTCATACTCTTCCAACCGATACCCTTACTTTGATTCAATTAATCTTTTTCAAATCAATACCAAAAGCTATAAATTTGTATGGAGACATAAAGGAATGTGTTAGAAATCTATTGGTTCAAAAATCGAGTCATTTGAAAGTCGGATGACAAAGTTATGGCCAAAAGAGTCAAACATATTCAGAGTTGGAAAATCCTTCGAGTGCGCTCACAAGGAACAGAAGTGCGATCGCAAGGATGGTGGTGTGCTCGCAAGGAAAGTAGGTGAGATCACAAAGATGGTGCGGTCGCAAGGAATGAAGGTGCGATCGCGAATGAAGCTATCTCGCGAAAACCTCCCATACAGCATCACTACTTAAAATGATTATATCTCTCCACTCTAATGTTCAAAAATTTCATACTATATACTGTTAGAAAGCTAAGAAGATAAGTTACAACTTTCATGAAGACCCCGAAAAGATATTTTGCGTCCAAAAGGGTCAAAATTTTCAATCAATGTAGCTGTCTCATATGTCCACCCTATGCAGCATCACAAACTTCTAATGCTCATATCTCTCAGCTACGATGTCCAAATATTTCATACCATATACCGTTGGAAAGCTAGAAAGATAAGCTACAGCTTTCTAGAAGACACTTTTGTCTAGTTCAGCTTATATCATTATATATTTTCCTATGAAGTCAGAACACAAAGTTCTCCCCTATGAAAAACTAGAAAGTGCAATGTACAAAAAATGGGAAGATCATGAGCAAACGAAATATATTTCATTAACCTCAAAAGATAAGAGTTTTATAAAGCTTTAATGGCATTTCAAGCCACAATACATCTGTTGAGTTTATGAACCAAAAATACAAAATACACTTGAACTAGGAAAACTTGAAATGTGGTTAAAGCCTTGTGTTTACAAAATCTAGCTGAAAATACAAATATATGCCAAATCGGAGTGATGCCTTGACCCTCTTTCACTCGATCTCTTGCTCTTCTCCTGAAGATGGAACGGAAAGGAGGGGGTGAGCTTAAAGCTCGTGGGTAACAGTTTTATAATCGGTAACAAGCAAAAACCATTGAAATAATCATTTCCATGGCAAAATTCACATTTAATCATGAAACACATATTTCCCAATTCTCACATTATCAAACAATTCATAAGCAACTTAAATCATTCATTATCAAACTTGTCAACACATTTAAACATATAAGCACATCAGAATGGTTTGAGTAGATCTAAAAACAGAACGTACTAACACATTTCCCATAAGGGTCTTGTGTAGCCGTGAACAGAACGTACTAACGCAATCACACATAATGATTTTGTGTAGCTGTGAACTTAAGGGAGTCCGTGAAGGAGCTCCATGCCACTAGCGGACAGGCGAGAGAAGCCTTTAATCGAAGTGCACTTGACTTAACTTAGTCAACCATTTTTAAGTGATACGTCTAAGTAAAAATTAAAGCTAAAATTAATGCATTCTAAAATAAAGATGACCAGAGCAAAATGGATGGACCATACAAAAATTTATTCAAATAAAGATAGACAAATATGAAGGCAAAAACCTTAATATTGGACAAAAATTGTAGAAATTTTAAAGTTAAATAAATAAATAAATCTTACCATAAAGCAAATACCAAGAAACTGGACCATTAATTTTTAGAAGTAAACACAATTCCTACACTCACTATGATTACAAAATCCTTGGCAAATAACTAGAAAATGAGCCCTTACTTTCTTAGCATAAATTTTAGATGGTATCATTATGTTATATGACAAGGAAAAACATTTAAACAGTCAATATAGTTAGATTAAAAGGTTCTTAAATCTTTATAAGATAATAACATAAAAACCAAACAAGGTACTTAAGACAAAAGGAACCTTAAAATACAAGACTAAATGTCATAAAATGACCTATAAACCAAACATTCACATAAAATGTTATGAGAAGACCAATATACCAAACAAAGTAAATCGAGATCATTGGTACTTGAAACTATGTAAACTAAAGATAAATTAGAAAAGTAGCCAAAACACATATGTCCTTACACGAGATTGCCTCCCATGTACCGACCACAAATTAAAAAAGCCAAAAACACTTGACAAAATCTAACAAAATAGATACAATAAACTCAAGACGGGACCACATTAGAGGCAACTGAAAACACATATGTTCCAACATTAGATTGCGTCCTACGTGCAGTGTTAGAAATAAACAGGATGAAACATAATCACAAAGATAATTTGAAAACAGGATCATTTCATATGCATATAAACAAAAAATTGCATATTTGAATTTTTTGTTGTAGTTCCACCGATTAAAGAACCTTTAGTCACCAAATGCAGAG
Source organism: Erythroxylum squamatum (assembly GCA_025629845.1). Taxonomy (NCBI): domain Eukaryota; kingdom Viridiplantae; phylum Streptophyta; class Magnoliopsida; order Malpighiales; family Erythroxylaceae; genus Erythroxylum; species Erythroxylum squamatum. Next base: position 10,535,879 of record JAOTBA010000007.1, on the reverse strand, counting down.
TTCTACGTTTCTATCTTTTTGTCAAGTAACTTAAAACATACACATAATCATGTATGTCTTCACGTTTTGTTTTTATAGCCTCCATATAACTACCATCATATAACTACCTTTGGTAGTTATTTCGAGAGGATTGACTACTATACCCTTCATGGGTGTATATAAGTCATCATCTCCCACTCACACATGATAGGTTTAATCTCATGAAAAACAAAACTCTGCAGTGCTCATACTTGTTTAATAACCGGTGTAACCAGCATACGACGAGAGTACATTGCCACATATCTGCTAGGAGTATATGACATCTTGATTAACAAATTGATCATGGGACTTATGTGTCCTCCAGCAGATATTGTATGCTATACCCTATGTCATATCTCACATTTGCACTTTTCTTTGATCTCCTTTAGTTTCTTATGTCATTACTATATTCAAGTTCTCTACTAAAGAGACGATGACCATCTATGAATACTTTTTATGCGAGTCAATGAACTAAATTAAATGGCCTTCCTCTGTTCTCAATTCTCTTTTGAATTAAATTTAATTTGCTTTCCTAGAATTATTCCATAGGATTGCATCTTGCATGATCTTTTGGTAATAACTTAAAGTAGCAAATCTTAAATTTAATTCTCAAGAATGAAACAAGAGTTATAAGGGTATATGATGAGGTTCTTCTTAACCTCAAGGGTTTCACACAATGTAAGATGAGATCTTGCGACTTACATTAATCCCTTTTGTGGTCAGTTGTGCACACATGGTACAAGAAGCTGTGTGGCTTCATCGATTCTTAGTGCGTTTGGGACGGAGAAGATCAATGAAAATTGGGGATTTTGACTCTGTTAGGGATTTTAACTGTGCTAGTGAAAAGTGGGGGTTAATTTTAACTATGTTGTAGTTCCTAATTATAATTAGTTTAAGTTAATTTGGTAGGTTAACCAAAATTAGGATTAATTTTGTTAGATTCAAGTACTTTTGGGTGGTAAATGATATAGAGTAGGTTGATTGAGTTTGTTGTATGGTTTTAGGATGAAAGGAAGTGTTGTACATTCCTTTGAACTCTTTTGGTTAAGAGATTTCGGGCTCGAAATCTCTAGACTACACATATCTTCTATTATTTGTATAAAAGCCTTCTGATTTATCAAAAAAATTAAAATTAATTAATTATAGTGGGCCCTATAGGTAAAAATTAATAAAAATTTTAAATTTTTATATTAAGAAATTAGGTCCCACATTGCCACATTAGAACCGACATGGCAGTGTGGGACCCACCTATGTAATAAAATAATATAAAAATTACTAGGTTATCATTCGGTTGATAGAAAACTGATGGTGTCATATAACTGTTAGTTTCTCTGTTATTTTGGGGTTATATTTACAAGTTTTTCAAATATTAGGATTTTATTTGTACTATTTGAAACCTTAAGGTTAAACGTGTTGGAGGATATAAACGTTAGGGTAAAAAATAACCCTTTTGCCTTAAAAATGATGAATGTGGGGATAGCTTGAGCAACCATCTTGATTAGTAATTCCACACACTTCTAAAACACCTTAAATGCTTTAAAGAACTATACCCCGTGTAGTTGCATTTAGCTTTTCTAGAGTATCTCACGTAAAACAATCCATTCAATCGTGGAGTGTCAATCCAATTCCAACCAAAAATAATTAACTCTATGAATTGTAGCTATATTAGCACTAAAATAATGTATCTAACTTCAACTTATTTATTTGCGATCATAGACGGAGATACATGGGGCCTGGTGCACTGGCCTCCCAAAATTTATAAAAATTAAATATTTTTAATTTTTAATATATATATATATATATATATAAGGACATAGTTATTTAGAGTTCAGTGGTGCACTGAGCCCCTCAAAATTTAAAAACTTAAATATTTGGATCCTCCTGTCTTAAATTTCTGATTCCGTCACTGTTTGCGATCCATTATTTCTTTATAATCAACTAGTTTATATTTTATTTTTAATGAGTTGACAATATTCTTGAAAAGAGTATATGAACATCGATAAAGATTGCAGCATATTTAATAAACCATATAGCTTTCCTTAAATTACTTCATATTCTGAACATGTTAAGGAATGTTCCAAATATAAAATCAGAAGACGGAGGCAAAAGAAGTTCCCCTTGCTTATACTCCTCGAGATAATAAATTATTTAAGAGAACACATTTGAAGAGAAGTTGTATTTAATGAAAGAAATGTAATAGCCACCAATATCATAAGATTCAATTTTTTTGGACTTGATCAATAAAACTCCATTTTAAGATTATCATAAAATTTAAATAAATTGACCTTTAATTTTTTTTTAATTATAAAGGAGACCTTTAATATAAGTTGTTTGAAAGTTAGAAATAAAAGTATATTATCACTTTGAATTTACAAAAACGAATAGAATTTAAGTCTTAAAAGTTAGTTTAATATGAAGACAATCTTATAAAGTAAATTGCATAAAATAAGGTTTTATATCTCATTTTCACCTTCATATTATAATTCACTCAAAATACTTTTCAATTTTATATTGAGTAAGAATATTAAAGTTAATAAATAGAAATTATACACAATATACATTTATAAAGGTATTCCCTCTTATATGCCATAAATCTATTATATATAAATTGTTTAATCTAAATAAAAATAATTTCAATATATTATTAATTATCTTTTCACTCTTAATTTTAACATCTCATATATAAAAATTAAAAAAAATCTTATATTAACAATGTTATATTCTCACAACTTGATTTTGAAACATTAACCAAGTTTGCCATATCATAAAGTGTTTAGTACTTTTGTTAACAATTTTACAAATAAATTTATCATTTTCAAATATTATAGGGTTTATGCAACTTTAAGGGGGTGTTTGGTTTGAGAGTTTGGGAACGAAGGAATGGAATAATTGTAAAAAATAGTGTTTGCTTTGGAGTTTTCAATTACAAGGGAATGGATTTATACCATTAAATTTGGGAATCTACTAAACCCTCCAAAGGGGGTGGGCATCAAGTTTTCATTCCAATCTAGTGGTTACTATTTATACCCCTCTCCCACATAAGCAATTTTTATTCTTAATTATATTATTAAACTCATCATCATCATCCTCATCATCATCATCATCATTATTTTATTATTATTATTATTATTATTATTATTATTATTATTATTATAAATTTATTATTATTATTATTATTAATTATTGCTATTATTATTATTATTTATTATAAATTTTAAACTTATTAATATTATTATTATTTATTATTTATTATTTTTATTTTTATTATACGAAATTAATTATCTTATTATTATTATTAATTATTTTTATTATTAGTAATTTTATTATACGAAATTAATTATCTTATTATTTATTTATTTATTATTATTATTATTTATTAATTTTATTATACGAAATTAATTATCTTATTTATTATTATTATTTATTATTATTAATTTTTATTTTATTGTACGAAATTAATTATTATTATTATTATTATTGTTAATTATTATTATTGTTATAATTATTATTATTAATTATTGTTGTTATTATAAATTATAAATTTATTATTATTGTTATTAATTATTGTTATTGTTATTATTATTATTTATTACAAATTTTAAACTTAGTATTATTATTATTTATTTTTATTTTTATTTTTATTATACGAAATTGATTATCTTATTTTTTTTAATTATTATTATTATTATTATTATTAATTTTATTATACGAAATTAATTATCCTATTATCTTATTTATTTATTTATTATTATTATTATTATTTATTAATTTTATTATACGAAATTAATTATCTTATTATTATATTATATTTTATTTTTATTTTTATTTTTATTTTTATTTTTTATTTTATTATATGAAATTAATTATCTTATTATCTTATTATTTTTATTTTTATTTTTATTATTAATTTTATTATACGAAATTAATTATTAT
>JAOTBA010000007.1:10484452-10495246 GCA_025629845.1 Erythroxylum squamatum | reverse complement strand
TCTTTGATTTTAGTTTCCAAAAGACAAAAAACCTGAGGCTTTTCCTTCAGGACAAAATCCCTCAGAGCATTCAACTTAGAGGTGTGATTTATTCCACGTACATTCCACACTATCATTGACATGGAGTGAGGTTTTTGTTCTTGGAGCCTTTCCTATTGCTCCTATTGCTCTTCCTTAAGGCTATTAGAACCTCCTCTAGAGTTCCTTCTTGTGGCTGAGTAGGCTGTAGGGGTATAGGATCCAGCTGATGGGAAATAATGCCCCCTTCTGCTGTGGTGGCTCCAGTATCTTGTGCTGCTTCTTCCTTCTGAATTTGATCCGAAGGAGGCAAGTCTACCCCTTTGCCCTTATCCAAGATTTGGCCAGGAAGTTCTTGGCTATTGTCCTCATGGGTGAGGGTGTCTTTTTCCAATTGAATGGGATGAGCAGTAACCTGGACAACTTTCCCTTCTTCCAAACTAGGTCTGGTTGTGCCAGTCACCTCCCAATAATCTCCACTTGTGAAGGTTCTCCCGGTAGGTTTCCATGCCTTTCCTTGGGCTTTCAATGAGGGTTTCCACTGGTATGTAACCAATACTCTATTTTCCTTAAGAGAATTTTCATTTGCCAACCTTAAGATAGGAATGCTATCCTTCATGTCTTTAGAGATGTCCATACTAACACACATCCGAGCAAACCCAACCATTTTCCTCATAGCTGTGTTCTCATCCATACATAAAGGTCTCCCTAAATAACTAGCTAGCATACTCAAGCCTTTGGTTGTCCAATATTCCAATGGAATATTATGGATGTTAACCCATAAAGGAATATTCTTGACCTTAATTTTTTCAAGCTCCATACCTGGCTGCCATCTTTGGAGAAAGAGGGGTAGTTGTGAAACATGCCAAGGACCCTCTTCAATGATTTTTTGAGCTTCTGATTTGGAGGAAAAGGTGAAGATGATATTATCTTCCTCTGTAAGCATTACCTCCAATAAGCCTCTCCCTTTCCAATGCCTTTGTGTCCATGCTTGAATCACAGGGAAGGCTGGTCTCTTATCCATGAAGAACCCTACTAGGGTGGCCTCCCAAGACTTAGCCCCTTCCTGGAGGGTTTCCAGTGGAGGGGCAACAATGAGTTTCCCATCCTGTTCCACTGGAGGGCAGAAAACTAGGGAGGAGTCATCCTTGTCTCCTACAACTTGTTTCCAGGTCCTCCTAGCTCTAATAGATGAAGTTTCTGGTGCAGGTACCTTGCACAAGGGAGAAGGCTCAGAGGCTGGAGGGAGTTTAGGGGGAGGGGGTAAAGGTGGAGAGGAGGAGGAAGAAGATGAAGAAATGGCAAGGGAAGGGGTCGGCAGAGGTAAGGGATTGGGAGTTGCAGAGGGAGAAGGTGTGGCCAAGGGTAAGGGTGGGAAATCAGAAAGATTAAGAGGCTGTTGTGATTCTGACATGATTCCAAAAGAGGAAGGTCGCTACTTTTCAGAGAGCATGCAGAAAAGTAGTGCAGAAGAAGGAAAGCAGAAAAAGGAAAGGAGCAGGGGCGGGAAGAATTGAAAAACAAGGGAAAGACAGAACTGCCCTTGGACCAGGCTACTGCCACAAAGAGAATGGCCAGGAAGAAGAGAGGGAAGAAGGAGAAGAAAACAGGGAGGCAGGGAGGCAGGGAAACAGAGGAATGAAAAGCTTGAAGCAAGGAGCAGACTGGAGAGGATCTAAGAACAAGGAATGCAGGAATGCAGGAACGGAAGGAAGGAGAATAAGGCTGAAGAGAAAAGGGGGCCAAAGGGGAGGGAGCTTAGAGAGAAGCAGGAGAATCTCTCTCTAACCCATTCAATAAGGTCTGTTCATAGACAGATAGTTATGATAAAACAAATAGTTCAATGTATAGTTTTAGGGTCGTTGAACCTAAAAGGAATTACAATTATTAAACAATGAGATATAAAACCTAAATGTTGAATTTTATAACATTTAACAATTTAGTTATATATGTTTCATCTTTATATCTTATTCATTACTTCAAACTATGAACTTTAACAAGTTTAAAAGTAAAAAGAACAATCAAATTATAATATTAGGAAATAAACGCAAGTACTTACTTAAATAACAATATGCTTTAGTTATTTGAGCATCGTCTATCAAAATAAGAAAAATAAAATCTAATGCCATGAGACAATTAAGAGATTCAATAATTTATGATAGAGAAAGCAGAACTATCGCTTTTTCACATCCCCACAAATGTGATATTAAGTAATCTAATATATAATTTACATCAATGCTCTCTCAGTTGCTCATGAATATTATTTTGCTAAACCATCTTTAAGAAAGGTCCCATCATTCACTATTCTTACAATGCATTATACAAGTGACAAACCAGACTAATAAGTACATTTCATTCACATTACCAATAACTGGATAACTAAATATTAGGGTACGTTATGATAAGATTTCTAGAACAAATCCTCTAATCATCAACCTTGAAAAAAAAATTCTTGCCTCATCAACCTTTCCAAGCTTACAAAGCCTATTTATGGCTATATTGTACACATATTTATTAGAAATAGAAAGAATTTTAACATTTCTGTTAAGCATATCTATAATTTTTAAAACATCTTGACATCAGTCTACCATTTATAGTAATATCATTTGTAACCTTCACATTTGCTCTAAACTCAAATGTTTAGAATAAAACCCTAATAGCTACATCTTTTCAAAAATTAACATTAAAAACTAAAGATCCATACCTTATAGAGAGTGTATTCTCGCCTATCATCTACCCCAATGTCAAGCAACTCACATACTTAAAATAGTGATGTTTACAGAAGAAGGATCTCTTCATAAGATGAAACTTAACAAAAACTTGATCTCCTTAGTTGAAGATGGATCTTGTTAAACTGAAATAGGGCATGTGAATTTTTAAAGATGAATTCATTATCAAATTAGAACAAAGTTGTTTCAGGTGAGTGTTGGGTATTCACAGGCAAATTAGGTAAGTTTTAAATGAGTAATGTGTTTAAGTGAGTTGGGATTAATAAATGGGTCGGTTGAGAAAACAACCAAATATGATTGGTCCATGTGTTTATATTTTACCATATAGGATTCTCCTTATTGTTTTTAATGAAACTCAACAATATGGGAAGTTTCTTGAAAACTGTAAATTACAAGAACTTTTTTCAATAATTTTAAAGATAAAGAAGCTTTTTCAAAGTTCCATAAACCACATAAGATGTATGGATAGTAGTAAAGAGAATATTAAGGTATCTAAAAAGTACTATTGATTATGCATTGTGTTATCAAGGCAATAAAGGTCGAACATCGCAGATTGAGAAGGAGATTTATATAAGATAAAATTTACCTTGGATATGTTTTCTTACTTAAAAATAGTGTTATATCATGAAAAAGTAATAAATAATCATTTGTTGCTTTATCCATAGTGGAAGCTAAATTTACAATATTTTTAGCAACAACACAAAAGGCCATGTGACTTAAACGATTTTTGGTTGGTTTAAGGGTCATTGAACGCGAGAATAATCTAGTAATAATCAACTGTGATAGTCAAATAGAAATTGTTTATACTAAAGACCCCATATTTTATTGTAAAACTAAGCACATAGACACCAAATATTATTATATGAAAGATATAGTTACATAAGGAGAAGAGAACCTGAAATATACATAAACGAGACATAGTGGCAGACCCAATGTTACAACTAATTTCTTGAGATACATATATTGGGCATGTGAAGTCACTAGGAGTACTTAGATATTGAAATGTAATTGACTAACATTCCTACATGTATGTTCATTCAAGGTATCATCATGTATAAACAGAAATATACATTACTTAAAACTTTATTCTGAAATATGTTTTTGTATGACATATTTTTCATATGAATCAAATAATATGTCAGATAATTAAAGCAATCAATATTAGTATTTTTATGATTGGAGAAGAGGTAGGTTTTAAGCTTATTATCAAGGTAATAATTGAGAGCTAAAGTGAAAAAACTTAAATAGTGAATGTCGACTTAGATGGTAAGTCAAAAGGAAATTGGTTTAAGGTGATCACCATATCTACCTTAAATTGGCAAATGAGAGTTCAAAAAGATAAAGGTAAGAGTAGGAAAGTGAATTCAGGTTAAACATTAAGTATGTTTGAACCAAAATCTGTAGGTATTGCATTTATGGAAGATATACACTCGAAGTTAATATGAGTTAATACTATAGCACATGACTCTTACCATGTGTGTATAAACAACCATAAAAGGGGTTAATATAAGTCAAAAGATCTCAACTTATATTGCATGAGACCCTAGAGGTTAAACGAACCTTATAATATACCCTTAGGACTCGTATCTAATTCATAAGATTAAGTTTAAGAATTTCTACTTTAATTGTTATCAGAAAATTATGTTTGATACAATCTTATAGGACAATTCTAGGAAATTAAATTAAACTAAATTCAAGAGAACTTAGAGTAGAGGAAGGTCATTCTAATTAGTAACTTGTAAAAGAAAAATTATATATTCAAAGGTAACTCTTAGTAAGAGAATTGAATATACTTGTAACATGATGAATTAAATGAGATCAAACGAAATTGAAATGTGAGATATGACCTACGATATATATCATACACAATCTAATCAATAATGGATTCATTAATTGTGATATTTTATGTTTTTAATAGATATATGACCATGAGCTCTAATCATATACTAGTCACATGGGTTATTGGATAAGTATGACAACATGCAGAAAATTTTAAAAATATACAAATATAATAAATATTTAATCATTTATAATATAAAATAATGTTTATAAATATGTTTTAAAATAAATATGTAATTCTATAATAATATGTAAAAATATATTCTAATTCGTAGAACTTAATAAGAAAATATAGGCCATAATTTTAGTAAGACTTGATCAATAAAATATTGATATAAAAATCAATATTTTATATTTTTTAACATCATCTTTTCTTTATCATTATTCTAGAAAATCCCATAAAATAATATATTCAAAAATACAAAATAAATAGTTGTAATAACTTAAATTGAATGATTGTGTTGTTGTTTAAAGACTTTTTTACATAGTACCCCAACGCAACATGTTAATTTTGTAGAATTTTTTAATGTCAAATTCAATGCATTGACTTATTCTTAAAGTCAAACTGTAATTTTTAAATTTAACACATTGAATTAAATGAGTTGAGGTAACGTGTATAATTTTGTATCTATATACTTGTATGCTAAATGATTAATGCATTGGCAATCTCATAGTCCGTGAAAATTTTTAGTCCAATAAGTAATGATATCCATTAGGTTAACATGGTTAGTATATTTCGTATGAGAGATCAGTAAATGCAGAATCATTCGATCTAACGAGTTTGTGGTTAAGGAAATGATCGGGACGTTGCAGGTCAAACATACGAAATAGCCTCCAAATAATCATTTGTGGTTTCATTCCATATCCTGTGATTATTGTGATAACATACGTGCATCTAAGACATATATGTAATCGATGATTATCAGAAGTTGGAAGCTTGCTTTATTCTTCGACCCGTTGTCTTCCATTTCATCAGTTAATGCTGTGTCAAGAAAAGTCATAAAATAAGAAAAGTTTTGTCTATTTGGTTGTCAAGAAAATGAAATTAAAGGTGACAATGAAGAAGAATATAAGAGAAATAATAGAGAAAGCTGCGAAAATGAAAGACTAACTTGTTGCAGTTAGTGGCTTGAGAGATGGGAACGTTCATTTCAACACCACATTTTTGAGGCAAAGAAGAGGCTGCATCTGGCTTGATATTCGGGTAGCGAGCAGCGGCTGCCTTAACACAGTTGCATGCTGCTCTTCTGTCTGCGGTGGTCGGAGTGATTGCCTTGATATTTTTGACACCATCGCAGCATGCAGTAGGGGGATTGCCGCCACCGGTGAGATAAGGAATGCAAGAGGCAAGAGAGGCATCCACTTGACCGCAAGTTACCGCTTGTCCTGGCTTTGCCATGAGCTGAACCATGACTACTACTGCAACAAGCATGGATACCAAAACCCTCTTCATTTTTCGTTTTAGTTAAAGTAATTAAAAAAAAAAACCTGGGATTGTATTGGTTTCCTCAAGTTTTTCTGCTCGTACGTGTTGTGATGTGAATGAATGCTCCAGTGGGGTGCGTTATATAGAACTTTTATGGTGGCTGACAGCGTAAGGGTTGTGGGTCAGCACTAACCAATGTTAGTTACAAAATTCTGGCCTTTTATTTCCAAAATAGGCTCTTTTTGAAACGAACATAGGGGCTATTCAGGATAGAAATTGAAGATTCCAAGACACTCACTGTTAACGTAGATCATACAGTTGTTTAAAATATATACACTTGTACAAGTTGTCCATGGCCACTACATCTACAACAAATTTGTTAAAAGGCGAACTCTAAGCTGGTTAGGGATCTAAGGTTTGAAATCAACATGGAAGTGAGTGCGGAAGAGCCGTTTGGTGACTCTTCTACTTGGTTCTAAGCATTTACTGTGTCTATAATCTTTTGGGTGTTATATTGTTTTGCTTTCTTGTTTTTATTTTATCTTAATTTTTGACTTGTGTTATTTGGTGTATTTTCATCAAAATTTTTATAATAAGAAATGCACGATATAATAAGAAAATCAAATATATCATTATCCCTTTAGATTTTATCAGTAATTCGATCTTATAAATATTGTAAATAGAATTGGGATGACTTTTATCCTCTTTATGATAATTGCTTTTCTCCTATCATTTAATGCAACATGTAGTTTTTGAGATTTAATGTATGAGTTATTACTATTTATATATAACAATTTAAATTATGTTGAGATCATTTTATGTAATAGTGAAAAACCAACAATGGGGTTTCCTATATAGGTCCAAATAGGCGTAACTTTTTAGACTCTTCTGTAAGACAATTTATGGATCGATTGATTTTGTCATACCTAAATCTATGATATTTTTATTCACAAAGATGAAATTCTTGTTTAACACTCCTTTTAAAGGTAACATATATTCAAATTTTCCAAAAAAAAAGAGTTATTCGATTGAACTTTTTAAGAAGTTATATATATATATTCTTAAGAATTGTTAAACACAAAATTAGTGTTATCTTCTATATTTTTAGTTTTTGTGTTTAACAATTCTTAAGAAATAAGAAATTGCTAACTTTCATTTGGCAATTAACGTTAGAGGCTCTCTTAAATCTTTTGTAAAAGATTGAGGTATAAATAATACCTTTGACCTTATTAAAAGTTTAATAGAAAGGTTTATAAATTCTTATTTTCAAATAATCATAATTTTTAAATTCAAATAGATTTCAAACAAAGAATTTTGTGACTGATAATGATATAATCAAGATTTACTCAATCAAAGTTCTTAGTTTTGAAATCATAATAACTTAGGATAGGTGAACTTGAAATCTTATAAGGAATTTAAAACTTGTCTTTAAAATCTGAAGGGCACTAATCTTAGCCATAATGGAAGATTCTTTACATGGTCTAATAATTAGGAGGGTCAATGATTATTAAAGAGAAAATTGGACAATGCTTTAGTCAACTTGTTGTGGCTCAAAAAAGTTAATTCAAACATAGCTCATTTAAATAACAATCTTTGCTCGGACCATTCCCCTATTGAGATTCATGATCTTATTGAGAAAGTAAGGGGTCCTTCTCCATGTAGATGCTTCAACAACCTTAGTGGTATGGAAGGGTTCCAAGAAGCTGTATCTAAGGGATTAAAATATCAAGTAAATGGTTGTGGTTTTTGCCAATTTCACAAGAAGATGATGGAAATGAAACAAGAGCTTAAATCCTTTCAGAAAGGCAAGCACAAGGACATTCTTGAGGGCTTAGATTGAGCCAAATAAGCACTAATAAAAAGCCAGGATAAACTCAATAATTCCCGCTATGATGGCCCTCTCAAGATTAAGGAAAAGGAAGCCTTGGCCAACTATATGAGTGCTAAATAAACACATTTCTCCATTCTTATCCAAAAATCAAGGGTGTTATGGTTGAAAGATGAGGAACCCAATTCCAACTTTTTCCATAAATCACTACTTGTTAGGATGAATAGTAATAAAATATCCAAGTTACTCACCAATGAGTGTAGAATTGTCACTGAACAGAATGAGCTCAAAATTCAAGCCAGAGATTATTATGCTGAAGTATTGGGAACTCCAAGGGTTAGGAATCCTGCTTACCTACTTCATGGCTATCCATTCCAAAGGTAATCTCCCTTGAGTAGTCTGAATTTCTTACTATGAGTTTCACTGATGATGATATATGGGTGGTGTTATTATCTCCTAGTCCCAATAATACTTCGATCTTCCATTGCATACTACTACTTCATTTAGTGTTTTGATAAATGATAAAGTTAGTCAACTTATCAAGGGTCCTAAAGGGCTAAGAGAAGGTGATCCTCTCTCCCTTTATCTCTTCACCATATACATCAAGTACCTAATTGCATTATCCAAAAAAATGTGCTTATTGGTTATGGCCTAAGTATCAAAAGAAGTGTAACAGGATGGACATCACCCATCTTGCTTTTGTTGATGAATAATTATTATTCTATAAGGCTAAAGAAGCCTTATTAGCTTGCTTAATGATATATTTGGAGGAAGTTAATGCTCATTCTAAGTTAAAAGGGATACAAGCAACATTATCACTTCAATGGATACCTTAAACTCGACTTAGTTTTTATCTTCCATCTCAGGTCTATGACTCAAATCTCCACCATTTACCTGTCAATGTAGTCCTATATCCTCAAGCAAGCTCTCTTTATCAATGTAGGCCTGGATGTTTAAGTAATTATCCTTTATTGGCAGGTTATAATTAATTTCTTCGGTGCTTAATAACATATCCATTTATTGGTCCTCTCGCTTTGCATTTCCTATAAAGCTTTGTAAGGAAATTGACAAACTTCTTAGAAATTTTCTTTAGATAGGAAATGAATCCTCCAAGACTTTAGCAAAAGTAAGCTGGAATGACCTTTGTATGACCAAGAAGGAAGGAAATTTGGGAGTAAAAACTGCAAAGTTGGTAAATAAGGTTATGTTGATCAAGAGACTATGGAAAATAGTAAATGACAAGAAATCTCTTTAGGTGAAATGGCTTTATAAAGATTATATAAGAGCATCCAACTTATGGATAATTAAACCAAGATCATATGCATTATAGTACTATATTCAAATGCCAAAACTAAGGGAGTTCATCCACCCATTTTTCAAATACAAGATAGGGAATGGAAGAGATACATGGCTATGGTATGACAATTGGCGTGCAATTGGGCCTCTTTATATTCTCCCTAACTTTGCTAGCCTTAAAGTTTTCTTCCTTGCAAATGCAAAGGTTTAGTACTTTAATTGCAAATAGAAAATGGCATTGTCACAATAGAGGTGAGAAATTTTGTAGCACCCCACTCCCGCAATGACCCGAACCCGACATCGATGGTGATATTCGAGTCCGTGCCTGCGAGGGTGGTGTGCTAAAGCACTCAATCACTCGAAAATCAGTACATTTTTTTAATCACAAAACATAATAAGCGAAAATCGATACTCACATTGGGCCCACATTCATTCATAAACATTTTCACTTAACACAATTTTCAATAGCCATTTGGGCCCTTTCACAATTATAAAACACTTGTGTCATTTCAAAATACAATTTTATACAAAAAGATGCGGAATATACAATTCAATACAAAATAGGAAGAACACAAATGCAGATGCGAACTGATCCCGACCTCTATCCTTCACTTGAATCCTGTAGGTATACTCCCATTGACCTAACGGGGTATTCTTCTGATCCTGAAAAATATTTGCAATTTTTGGGTGAGTTTGCGAACTCAGTGAGTGACCATCATCGATGGCTCACTCATCATATAATAAGTACAATTCACACATCACATTTCATTTCACATTCTATACCCTTAATCATTTATAGTAAGTATATGCAATGCACATGAGACTCACTTTCTATTTGTTAATGCCGTTATAACCGAGTGCCTTTTTATTCGCTCATATCCCTTAGTGGATACCGAGCCGTAGCGTATAACGTCCCATATCCCTTGGTGGATACCGGGTACAGTCGTACTCGAGCCTGAGGCTCTAATCACATTCTGAGCTTTAAGCTCTTTATCCTTGCGACTTCGGTCATAACTTCCTTTATCTTTCATGCATTCATGCAATAGAATGCCTCACTTACATTGCATGCACTTATTTGATCACATTCACTTATGATCGGACTGTAGTCCGACATTCATCATATAGTTGAGCATTCACTTATCATTTTGCATGCAATGCATATTCCAAAAAACATCTAGCAATCACTTCAATATCTCATTCATACATCACATTCATCGGACCTTCTGTCTGGAAACCAACACAATCAGTCAAATACACATAATAATTCAGTAGGCAATGAATACAAAATTCAAATAACAAACAATAAAGTAAGACCATCTAGGTTTACTCACAGTACGGTCCAAAATAGCATTTGCTTCCTAATTCTGGAACGCCTGTATATGGACACTCGACCTGCACAACCCATGTATGCAAAACACACATTTCACACTCATTAATAATTGTGCACGTATAAGCATTCATTTATTCACAATTAAATAAATGGACTATGTACAAGGCATGCTCAATGACAATCCCGGGTATATGTTCTAGATCACATATTAAGCTCATTCCCATTTCAAAATTTATACATGTCTCATTGAGCTTAGACTTACACTTCATTTGTACATGATCAATCTAAATGCTCCTTTCAATCTTTACCCTTTTTATATGTCTAGCTT
>JAOTBA010000007.1:10434268-10466772 GCA_025629845.1 Erythroxylum squamatum | reverse complement strand
GAGCATAGATTTGTTTGTGATTGGGCAAGAGAGAAACCCGTTTCGTTAGTCACGTGCACGTTGACCTATAGCCTTTTCCCGGCTGCCCGATTGAGGCCACGAGATCCTGAGAAATCGGACTCGTTTTGTTCACGGTGTAAACCGTTTTGTTTCACGGAAACTCTCTAGCCATTGATTGTGCATTTTCATTATGATTTGTTGAGTATGATGCATAATAAAGTGTTATGATTGATAGAAGATTTCATGATATGCTTTATGTGATAAATTTGGTTAATTATGAATTATGTGATAAATTTGCGAATGATTTGGATTTCTTGATATATGTGTATTTATGCATGTTGTATGGCTCATTACCGATGGCTATAAACGTATTAGCCACTGAGCCGAGTTGCTCACCCCACTTTCCCTCCTCAGGTGCAAAACAAGACGAGCGCTGAACCTTGCAAGGCATCGGAAAACTCCAAGACATTAGATACTTTTGTACTAAGTTAGTGACTAGCCTTTTGGATAGCTTTACAAGCATATCAAACATTGAGCATCTCATGTATTTTGTATCTTGTGCTTAGTTCATGATGGACATGTTGATATGTAATTAAAGCTACGCATGAACATTCATTTTGATTGGAAATGAGAATGAGAATTCAAGCATTCTCCTTTTGTGCATGATTGTGTTATTTATAGATAGTGTATGAGATTGTGTATGACTTTTGTGAAAGAGGAATGGGCATGCGCATATACTTCCTTGTTGAGTTTGCTATTGGGTATTTGCTTTGGAATAACTAGTTGGAGATTTGAATTGTGTATGAGTTGAATTGGTTGAGGTGGAGCTTAATAGTACCGAAGAGCATGTGGTAGTGGGTGAATATGTGAAGTTGATGTGTTGGTAAGCCATCCTAAGTGTAGGAATGGTGATTAGAAAGTTCAATGGAAAAACTGTATTGATCTGGATAGAATCAGCCAAAGTTGTCTAAATGAAAGTTGTAGATTATATTTCCAGCTTTCTAACGCTATAAAGTATGACACTTTTTATCGGGGTTGGAAGTTATGATCGATTGAAGTCTTGATGTAGTGTGAGGATGAACTTCCGGGACAGAAACTTTGAGTGAAATTTTGACCCACATAAAGTTAGAAATTGTTCTTAGGGTCTCATGAAAGTTGTAGCTTGTCATTTTATCTTTTCATTGATATAAAGTATGACATTTTTGGCCAATGGAGTAGAAAGATATGATTTTTAGAATTATGATGCTGTTCAGGATGAGCTTGTCGATCAGTCACTTTTGTGTGGATTTTTGACCCCTTTAGAGACCAAAATTGTTTTTAAGTCCTTCATGGAATTGTAGAGCGTTCTTTTACCTTTCCATTGATACCAAGTTTGTAAGATTTGGAGTTCTGGGTCAAAAGATATGAAGGTTAGAAGTTAGGAGGTTGGGTTGAAAATTTTGCGGCCAGCTGGCCCTCGTGAGGGCGAGCGCGTGCTCGCTCGCGGACGCGCACATCTTGCGTGTGCCTCGCAGCTGCAAGACGCTTGCGCATGCCAGCGCTGGGCGATCGCCAGCCACGTCGCATTTGCGACGTGACCGATTTTTTATTTTCTCGCCGATTCCGACCTCTCTCCACTCGTTTGGACGTAACTTTTTTGTTTGACCTCCGATTGACCTGATTTTTGAAGCGTTGGATTCCTAAGACATTCCTCTACCTCTCCATAAAAATTTATAGCTTTTGAGATTAATTTGAAAAATATGGATTGAATCAAAGTGAGAGGATTGGTTGAAAAAGTCTGAACATGCTTCAGTATTTTGGTGATATGTTGATCTGTAGAGCTCCAATTGAGTTGATTCTTGTTTTAAATTAAACTAAAGACATTGAGCTACAACTTATCGGAAGGAATAAAATTTCAATTTAGGCCCTAAGACTTTCAATTTCTGGAGTGATTTCGGGTGTTTGTCAATAAGTTTCTTTTGTTCTTTCGACCTTAAAAAGTCAGTAATACTACTTGAAGGACATAAAGGTTGCGTTCTGCCATTCTTCATACACGATTAGTCCTTTCCTTTCTATTAAAATTTGTCACAATGAAAACTAGTGGAAAGAAAAATAAATTTAACAGTAGGATAATCACATGTATATGGAAACAATATGTAAAGCAAATTTAACATTAGAATAATCACATATATATTACTAAAGCAAATGAGAAAACATGTACCTTTTCTTCAATAAATTGGCATTGCTCTTCACCATTTTTCAAATGCTCTTCCTCTTTATGTGATAGATCAGATGAATCTTTTAGTTCATAAGCACGAGTCTTCTTTTGCTGCTTTCTTACAAAATTAGCCATAGACCCTGGTGCAGCAAATTTGGTTACACATGATAGCTTCTTCCCTCTTTTCATTGTGAAGACCTATAACAATAAAGAATATTGTTGTTAACAACCATATAAATAATTAGATTAGTAAAGTATATATTTAAACGTATAGAAACAAAATTTATCTTTTTAATAGAGAAAGAAAAATAAATAAGGACCTTCTATAAAAGATTATTGATCAATATCCATCTAATCCCAATCAGTATCATCAAAGTCTATATCATCTTCATCATCATCGTTTTTTGTTTCTATATTGAAGATATTTAGAGTTATGTGTAATGTTAGACTCTCTGAGTCCTTTTGTATTGGTTTGTACTTGGAGATACTACTATATATTGATATATACATGGTTGTATATGAGTTCCAAAATGTATTTGAATTCTTTCGGTATATATGCCAGTGATATATAATGTGATATGCCCTTACATGAACTTAGAGTTCATGGTATGCGAAATCTTGGAGATTTCTTACATATAAGCTTCTAGGTGTGTAAAACCAAGTCCATTAGATGGATATTGCCATGGTGGCCGAGTTAAATGTGTTCCAATGCCTTAGAGGTGATTAGACATGATTTATAGACTTATTGGACACTTAGAAAGCTTAATTGGAAAAGTTGATGTATATAAGGGCTTATTTACAAATAGAATTGAATCTCAAATAGATGTTAGTATACTTGTGTATTTAATAAATGACATTGTTTTGAATAATTCTTATACTTATTTATTTAATAAATGACATTGTTTTGAATAATTCTTTACACTTGGAATACAACTGATGTTTTTATTACGTATTTTGAGAAATGATATTATTTTTCAGCAAACCTGCACTTGAAGTGCAAAGGACAATGTTTTATTTTCTGAAGCTACATTTTTGAACAACTTAGCACTTGGAGTCCAAAAGATGACTTTTATTGCATGAAATAATGTTTTGGAACTTACATACGCATAACCAAGTCATGTACGCTGCTTGTATGTGTTCTCTTTTGGCTTAGAGCCATGGTAAGGTTCCATTTTATCGATTGGACTAATAAATAAAGGCATGGTTCGTTACTTGATTTTAGTACTTAACATTTGTATATGATTTTTGTGATTAGTGAGATAACGATTGGCTATTCATGTGCTAGGCACAAAAGATTAAGCAACCCCTATATCCTAAACGTTGGTACATAAAAGTTGAGTCCTCATATCGACACCTTTCTACGGAACTTGTAGGTGATTGTGCACCTAGAGGTTTAGTCACCGACGAGGTCATCACCTAGGGTCATGATGCTCTTATCGACCGTAGTCTGGACTCACCACAAGTGAAAGTCGAGCCAACACCGAGAATCGGTAGATGTCTATACTAGTTTGGCCAACTAATGGCAACACACATGGTTGTTTTGGCCTATTCTAATATTTGACTTCCTGACGAGATTTGATTTATATATGTGATGTTTTTTTGCTTTTGTGTACTGCAACTGGAACCTATGTTCACTGGATGAGTGATTAATAGGCTAAGCCTATGTGCTTCCTAACTAGTATATATTGAGTCATAGGCTAGGCCTATATGTTTCTATTTCATATATGTTCACTTCATAGGTGGTTATGTGCTTGTTAGATGTGTGAAAAACCCATCCTTAGGTTATTTAGACCGTCTTGGTGTGTACCAGGTTCTGTTTACGATATATGTTTCTCTTACTGACTGAGTACATAGTGTACTCACCCCCTCCGTTTTTCAACCATGCAGGTTAATTTGGTGAGCTTGAAGCTCTAAGTGGATCGTGCAGTCTTTTGACATTTTTGGGCCATTACCGCATATGGGTAGTCTCTGTTTTGTACTTTTATTGTATAGTGGCTCATGAACTGTTTTTTATTAAGTTGGTTATATAGATATGCTTTATGATTTTATAAATTAACTCTTGATTGTCTTGTGGTTTGTAAATGACCTTATGTATGAAATTTTTGTATTGTTGTTGAGATTGCTCTTGAGAGGACTTAAAAGTTTAGAAGTTGTGGTAAAGTTTTAATGTGAATATAGAAGTGCGTTTAAAACTGATTTATAGGTATTTTAATTGAGTTTTGGGATTTTTAAAATATAATCGTTGTGCTATCTAAATGTTTTTAAAGGATATTCAGTTAGCCTTGCATAGTCGGCTTAAGGGAATCGTAAGTATCCTTAGCCTGGGTATGCAACAGTTATTATGTGCCTAATGTGGTTTCGGGTCATGACAGTATGTCCAAAGTGTCTATAGGTAAATCTTCTCTAGACCAATTAAGGACCATGTCACCATTATTTTGAAAGAAATCACTGACACAGTTATTTGGTTCTCTACAATATGTTTCTTTAACATTTTCATTATCATCCAAAGGTACATCAAACTGATACTTAGGTACCTTCTTCTCCACATAATGACAACTTTCTCAAAACAATCAGCTACATAAAACACTTGATGAACTTGGCTTCCCAATACAAAAGGATCATCCATATAACATAACTTTTTTAAGTTTACTCCAGTAAGCCCATAATCATCTTTCTCCTCTTGATACCAATAACATTTAAACAACATTATACTGAACTGCCTACATTAATCCACTTCAATAATTTCCTCTACTGCTCCATAGTATGTTACATTTCCAAGTGTTGGATTTTGATCTCTAAAACTTGCAAAACTCAAAGTTAATGCTATCAAAGAGACTCCACTATTTTGATTCTTACACCTCGCACCCCATTTTTTAGTCATAAACTTGTATCCGTTAATAACATAACCTGAATATTTCTTTGCCACATTGTTAGGGCCTTTGGACAACTAACAAATATGACTTAGTTTATCATTACAAGATATCACCTTATCTTGAAACCATTGAGGAAATTCATTGGAATGATCTTGTGCCCTTGCCCATCGACTTCTTCTAGTGCTTATCTCTTTCAATTTTGATTCTCCCTAAAAAGAATGACATATTTTAATTAATATGATGGGAATAAAAAAAGATCTTAAGATGGATAAATAATGTGTGTGTAGCTTACCTAATGTACTTCTCAACATCTTTGTCATTTGAATTAAATAGAATGTATCGATGAGCTTGATGTAATGTGTTTAAGGCTAAACTTACAACTTTGCCTTTCCTTCACCCTTTCCCTCTAGTAGGATGCCCAACTTTTGAAAAAAATGAAGAAGATACATCAAAAAGATTTATATTATCATTGTGTTCCATATGCCTATTATATTTTTTCTCACCTTATGATGCATATAAATACAACAAAAAATTTGCACATTCTTCAGCTAAGTATCCCTCGACAATAGACCCTTCTAGTTGGCTTTTCTTACGAACAAATCTTTTTAACCTACCCAAATGCCTCTCAACAAATTACATAGAGTGACAATGCACTGATCCAATATATTTGATTTGCTTTGGTAAATGAATAGGTAAATGAACCATGATGTCAAAGAAACAAGGTAGAAAGATTGTTTCAATTTGACATAGTACTTCCATAATTTTATTCTCCAGATGCTCAAGATCCACTAGCTTAATTACTTTACTGCATACCCCTTTGAAAAAAGCACCTGATCAACTCAAAACAACGGCAACTTTTTTGGTAGAGTTTTCCTGACAGCAAATTGGAGTAAGTGTTGCATAATAATGTGAGCATCATGACTTTTATATCCTGATATTTTTTTCTTTCTAACATCAACACATTGTGCAATATTTAATGCACAACCTTGTGGTAGTTTTACATTCTTCAAAACTGAACAAAAGTTTTCTTTCTCCTCTAGGGTCATGTAAAAGCAAGTCCGATTTAGTGACATATGAGAGTCATCTACTTTGATAGGCTGTAAATATTTTCTAATCCCCATTTCTTTCAAATCAAACCTTGCATTAAGATGATCTTTTGACTTTCCCAAAATCTCCAACAAAGTTCCTAGAATACTATCACATACATTTTTCTTAATGTACATCACATCAAGATTATGTCGGCCCCCAAAAAATATAGACCTCTTCCTCCAAGGATTGTCACTTGGTGTTTTTTGTTTGTTTGTCGTCCCAAACACATTATGATACCCATTAATAAGCTCAAATACATCAAACCTTTATAGAGGAATTGGTGTTTCTCTTAACTCTATATCACCATTGAATAATCTCCTATTGTGCCTCCAAGGATTATTTTTATCAAAAAATCTCCGATAATTGGGACAACAAGTCTTTCTACTATGCTTTACATATTGCGAGAAAGTTTCATAATGACAATTAGGGCATACCAACTTTACCTTTGTAGTCCATCCAGAAAACATTACATATCCTAGAAAGTCACTAATTGTACATAACAAGGTTGCACGCATCTTAAATGATTCATTAGTTGAAGCATCATACGTCTCTATCCCAAACTCCCACAACTCCGTCAACTCTTTAATTAAAGGCTGTAAATAAAGATCAATATCCTTTCCAGGAGAAGTTATGCCTAGTATAATTAAGACAATATCAAAATTTCTGATTTTAGACATCTCCATGGTGCTAAGTTATAGTTTACTAAAATTATGGGCCATGTATTATGTGAAACACTCATTGTTCGAAAAGGATTAAATCCATCAGTGGCAAGAGCTAATATGACATTACGAGGATCTCGTGCAAAATTAGGATGCAATGAGTTAAAGTCTTTCCAAGCTTGGCCATCTGCAGGATGCCTTAAATTACCATCTTTGGGACGCTCCTTATCCTGCTATTTCATGAATTCAACTAATTCTTGACGCATATATAGACATTGCAACCTCGATTTTAATGGAAAATATCTAAACACGTTGGTTGGAATTTGCCTCACCTGATCTCTGTTATCTTCACTATTACAACTTTGTTTCCACCTAGACACACTGCACACTCTGCAGTTGGTTGCTTTCTCATCATTTCCCCAATATAAAACATAATCCTTGGGACATGCATGTACCTTTTCATAATGAAGTCTTAAATCCTTCACAAGTTTCTTTGTCGCATTAAAAGATTTAGGAATCTTTTCACTGGGAAAGGCCTCTTTAAGTATCCTTATGAGATTGGTATAAGTGCATTACTAATTCCATGGGTACACTTAAAAGGATATAGTTGAATTGTGAAAGAAAGTTTAGAAAAACTTTGACAACCAGGATATAATTCTTGTTTTCCTTCCTCTACCAACTTAAAAAACTTCTTAGCATCAACATTTAGACCATTACTAACTCCTTCACAACTATTGGGACATTTATCTATGTCTCTAAATGTGTCAAGTAGTAATCCATCTATATTATCATGCATAGACCTTCTATCATATTCATTCTCATCATTTATATGCATATCTGTATTAGTTGATCCTTCCTCATTCAATTCCCAACCATAATAACCTGAAGCAAATCCATCAACAATCAAATGATCATATATAATATTTCTTATATACCAATAATAATTGTAGCACTTCTTGCATGGACAAGAAATTTCATTTATGTTAGCCACCTTAGAAAAAGCCTTTTCAAGAAAATGATCAACTACACTAATATATTCATCACTATATCTGGGAAAAGTCAGCGCAGACATGAAGGACAATAACCAACCACTAGCGCAGCAACTGTATGTGAATGACGTGAAACTAGTAGCACCTGACGTGAACGAAGCACCAGCAGCACCTGACGTGAATGAAGGAAGCACCAACACCTGAACGCTACAACACCAGCTAAACTTGAACGGTACATCTAAATGCTAATCCAACACCAATTTTTTTAGGCATCCACAACGTCATATGAAGAGCAGAGGGAAGGTGAAAAGTCTTGGCGCGATCGTATTATATCAGATGAAAATGAAAAGTCCAATGGCGCCTTTGTATCTATTATCTTTG
The DNA here is from genome assembly GCA_025629845.1 of Erythroxylum squamatum. Classification (NCBI taxonomy): domain Eukaryota; kingdom Viridiplantae; phylum Streptophyta; class Magnoliopsida; order Malpighiales; family Erythroxylaceae; genus Erythroxylum; species Erythroxylum squamatum. Next base: position 10,458,584 of record JAOTBA010000007.1, on the reverse strand, counting down.
TATATAATATATCTTTTTTTTCAATATTATAAAGACTAAAATAAATAAAAATAATATAATATATGATATATAATATATAATATATAATATATAGCATATAACAATATACTTTAATTGTTATTACTTATGACAAAAGTACCCATTTCGGTTTGATTTAGCTTGATTCGACCCGAATTAACTAGATTTTAGGCTATGTTTAGTTTTTTTAAAAAAATTTAGGTTTTAGGCCGAGCTCGGATTGTCTAGTTCAACCTAATCCAAAATTTAAAATTTTATTTTAAAAAATTAAATTATATATTTAATCAAATTTGGTTATACTCGATTGTGCTCAAGCTCAAGTAGGACTTCGACCTAACTAGGTATAAGTTCGATGCTAATTATTATAGCCCTTAATTATTGTTTAAAGTTGTAACATATTTTATTGTTGCTTATATAAAATTTTATAGCAACATTACTTTAATTTTGTTGTCTTTTTAAATATATGGCAACAAATTACTATTAGCGTTGCCTATTAATATTACCAAAGGCAACACTTTAAAAACAGTTGTGTTTTATTAGTTTTAAGCAACACAATTTAAAATGTTATAAATTTAGTGTTGCCTAAACCATTTTTTACTGTAGTGTAGCAATTGATTTCTTATTGAAATCCCCTAACTATAAGAATCTTCACATCATTTTCTCCATAGTCTTAATTAGGTTCTTAAAAAGAAAGATGTGAGAAGTTCAATAAAAATGCATGGTGTTAAGAACAAAATCAATAATTTTAACTCTTGAGCAAAGGAGAGGCTTCTATTACACCAATTATCAGTTCTCTTTTGAATCATCTCCATTATTGGTAGACAGTCTCTATACGGTGGTCTCTTGGTTGTAATAGGGATAACAAGGTAAGTGAATGGGAGATCCATTAATTCAAGACTCGTCAAATTAGCTAACCATCTTGGGTACAAAAAACTGGCTTTTGTTCATATCTCTTTATTAGTATTAATATCTTCCAACATTTAGCTATAAATAACCAATGATCTTTAAGTTTAATGATTATTAATTTTTAACTGTTATAATTAGAGAAGAATATATAGAGTTGTATACCCTCTATATTTATATGATGTTTTGGATGTTTGTGGGTTATTGGATTTTATGTGTTAAACTAACTTCCACGTATTATCTATTGGTCTAAAATTATTATAGTAAAAACTTTGCTTCCCTTCTATCATGAATGCAAGTAATAAAGCTGAATCAAGTAAAATTTAAGTGTTTTATTTTCTAGTTTTTTTATTATCTGGTTCTATTTATTTATTTCTTCCAATATTTTTCTATGGCTATTTCCTTTGAAAAATCCTATCTACTCCTAATAAATTGCTCAATCATTTTTTTATTTGTAACAATTCAAGATGATAGCTATCTTGATGTAAAACTGACTGTAAAAGGCATTGTGGAAGAAAACAGTGGCAACTACTTTAAATAAGGACCAAAATAGGAGATGGGTAAATTTTCAAAAAAAAAAGGAGATGGATAACAAAGCACTCATCTTCATTCAAATGTATTTATCCAATAAAGTGCTATAAGAGGCTTTCTGTGAAAATATAATGACATATTTATAGATGAAATTATGGTCACTATTTTGTCAAAGAGTCTTACTTGTAAGTTAATCATGAAACATTACTTGATCATATTGTAACTGGCAAACATTATCTAATTAAAATTCATATTGATTAATTTAATTTTGTTATCATGGATTTGAGAACACTACAAGAAAATAACACATTACCAATGAAAAATTACTGGTGGAAAACATTTCGTAGTAAATTAGCAACATAAATTGATTTTCCTTCTGTATATTTGTCAGGAAAAATTCTTTTTTGCGATTGCCAAAATATCCGTCTATAAACGTGAGGGAAATTATCCCGCAAATTTTTCGACAGAATATAGCGACAAAATAGTAAAGTCCGTCATAAAAATGGTCGGCAATGGCTGTTGGAGAAAATAAGCATCTAAATTACCAACGGAACCACAGTTTCGTCGGTAATTGTCAATTGTTCATAAATTAAAATGACGTCATTTGGTTTTAATCCAAACGACGTCGTTTTAATCACCCACTTAAGAAACCAAATGACGTCGTTTTAATCGCCCATTTAAGCTACCCGAAGCCACCCTTCTCTCTCCCCTCTGTTATTTTTTCTCTTCTTCCCTATATCAATGCCGTCAGTCCCTCTTCCTCCCAAGCTTCCACCATTGATTTTTGCTTGCTTTGGTCCATCGTGTATCACTTTTAGGTAAGTTTGCTCTTGGGTTTATTTTGTCTCCAAAAAAATCGTTATTAAATGGTTATATATATGAATATGGGTGAGTGGGTTTTGTTTTGATGGATTGTGGGTATTATGCTTTTTTTACCTAATTTGGTTGGTTTATTTGTTGTTTGAATGTGTTTTTATTGGTAAATAATGAAAAAATGCAGTGGTTTTGTTATTAGTTAGAGATAATTCGGGTTGCCTATGAATTGTTCGATGAAATGTCTCTTAGGGATGTTTGGTGAGACTTGGTTAATTCCTTGGAATATAAAGAAAATGCCTAGAGTAGTTACATAAGACTTGAAATCGAAAATGAACAATTATATGGAAGGTACTTTGAAACCAGAACTAGTCATCATAATTAGGATTAGCAAGCCTAAAGTCAATTTAAAGGAGTTAATATAGAAAAAGGGATAGGATTTCATATAATAGAATGAAATTGGACAATTATATGGAAGGTGATATTTGTGAAACAATTAATGAGCATTTTTATGTATTAATAAGGCATGGTGTGAAAAGAAAGGTAAATATAGTGCTTTTGTACATTCCGAATCAAATTGTACAAATTTTCCTTTTAATACTTGATGGATTGAATTTGGTTTTACCAATTATGTCTTAAATATGATGCAGGGATTCCTCATAAGCCAAACCATAAACTCAAGTGAAAATTCTATATTTATGGGTAATTAAATCAAAGCTTAAGTTGAAGCCATTAGAACTTATCATTTGAATTTAGGTATTAGACATCATGTATACCTTTTCCAAACATTTTATGTTCCTACTGTTTCTCAAAATTTAATTTCTTTGTCTAAACTTGATAAAGTTGGATATTCCTTTAAGTTTTGAAATGTATGATGCATTTTATTTAATCATGACGATTTTATTGGTTTCGTGATCATTTATACAAATTAAAGTTTGATGATCTTTTTGCTGAGACTTTGTTGGCCTTGCTTTAAATGTTGGTATTAAACATAGTTTAGTAGAAGAAAGTTTAGCTCATTTATGACATAAACATCTAAGTAACATATCCAAAGAAATAATACAAAGATTGTAAAGAATGAAATCATTCTAATTTAGATTTTACTTATTTTAGTAAAAATGTGAATGGTATTAAGAGTAAACATATAAGATACATAATTAAGACAACAAACACAAGAAGCACACAACACCTTTAACTTTTATATATTTTGATATATATGGGCCCTTTGATGTTTCATCTTTTAGTGGGAAAAAGTATTTTATCACTTTTATTGATGGCATTATGGATATGTCTAATTGCTATATAAGAAATCATAATCAATAAATGCATCAGAGGTGTTTGTTAATGAGGGTTAAAATATACTTAGACCAAAAAGTGAAAGTTTTTAGGTCTTATAAAGGTGGTAAATTTTGTGGAAGGTAAAATGAAATCGGACGATATCTTAATCTATTTGTTAAATTCTTAAAAAAGTATAATGTATGTACTTAATACATAATGTCTGTCACAATAAAACACAACATTATTGTATAAAGGCATAAGCATACTTTAATGGATATGGTTAAGAGCATACTGAGTTATTCTTATCTTTCCTTATCATTATGGATATATGCTTTGGAAATTACCTTTTATTTATTAATCATGATTCCTACCTTTTATTTACTACAAAACAATTAGGAATTAGCGACAAATTTTTATTAAAATTATCATAACATTAATTTTTAACATTACTCCCACTAAAATTCAACATATTTCTATTTCAAAATAAACAATATTATTTTTTTATTTTCTTACTTTAATATATTAAAAATACAACAAAACTATTGAACAAGTGTATTGTATTAAATATGAAATATTCCTTTTCGCAGGCTCTATATTGTGTCGAAGAGCATCGCTCATCTTTCTTCTTTGTAGTCTAGAGTTATTTGTCCTTCCAGGTAAGTCGTCCAACTAATGTCTACCATATGTATTGCTTTAATAATACGATTCTGATGCGTTTGGGTTTTGTGTAGATGTAAAGGAGGTCTTGATTTGTGTTATTGTTTAGAATATTTTTATAATCATTGATGAGTTTTTATGTTCTTCTTTAATAGGCTAAGTATTTACTGTATGTGGAATGAGTTTAAGATCTTATGGATGATTTGAGGCATAACTAATAAGTTCCTAGGACGGTATATAAGCTGGAAACTCATGATGCAACTCCCGTGAGGCTTATCGGTGAAAAATTCCACAAGCCTAGAAGTCACAGCAAGAACTTGCTTTCTTGATTCACAGGCGTAAACAATGTCACGTACCATAGTGTTGAAATCAATTACATTATGGATTCAATCGATTAATACTTCATCTTCAATGTGATTAATTCAAACTTAGTATTCACATAAGAAATTCATATGGTTATTAGACATGACAGTTCTTTGCATAATAAACCCCTAGGACAACATATAGGCTGGAAAACTGTGATGCAACTCCCGTGAGGCTTATCGGTGAAAAATTCCACGAGCTTAGGAGTCACAACAAGAACTTGCTTTCTTGATTCACAGGTGTAAACAATGCCACGTACCATATTATTGAAATCAATTACATTATGGATTCAATTGATTAATACTTTAACTTCAATTTGATTAATTCAAACTTAGTATTAACACAAGAAATTCATAGGGTTATTAGACATGACAATTCTTTCCATAATAAACTCCCAGGACAGTATATAGGTTGGAAACCTGTGATGCAGCTCCTGTGAGGCTTATTAGTGAAAAATTTCATGAGTTTAGGAGTCACAACGAGAACTTACTTTCTTAATTCACAAGTGTAAACAATGCCAGGTACCATAGTATTGAAATCAATTACATTATGGATTCAATTGATTAATACTTCAACTTCAATGTGACTAATTCAAACTTAGTATTAACATAAGAAATTCATAGGTTTAATAGACAAGACAATTCTTTGCATAATAAACCGCTAGGATAGTATATAGGTTGGGTATTCGTGATGCAACTCCCGTGAGACTTATCGGTGAAAAATTCCATGAGCTTAGGAGTCACAGTGAGAACTTGCTTTCTTGATTCGTAGGTATAAGAAATGCCAAGTATCATAGTATTGAAATCAATTGTAAGTGATTAATTCAATTGATTAATACTTAGGGGATGTTGTGTAAAATTTAAATGTTCTGTAAACTTAAGGAACATGAAGGATACTAACTATGAAATAACCTTTTTAAATTAATAGTTTTGCAAAAACGAGTAATGTTAAATCATGGATGTATAGACGATTAACACGTGATGGTTTCATTAATCCTGAGTTTATTGAGGAAGTTGAAGCTTTTATTCATTATGCATGCTCTCAACCTGCATATATGGATGGCCCAAAGATTAGATGTCCATGAAAAAAGTACAAACATATTCATTTCCTTCATATTGATGAAGTGAATGGCCATTTGCTGAGAAAAGGGTTTTTTTTACAAATTATTTTGAGTGGACACAACCTGGGGAGCCATTGATTTGTATCACCTCAAGGGGTAATAAAGTAAACTCGTTAGTAAATATGGATGAGTTTGAAGGGGGGGGGTTGGATTTAGAACAAATAATGTGGGTGCAACTAAAAATCCTTACATGCAAATAGTTTATGATGCAGTTGGTTATACCTTTCAGGAAAATATAGAAAATCTTGAAGAAGAACCAAATTCACATGCAAAACAATTTTTTGACTTACTACACTCAGCTGACCAAGAATTATGGCCAAATTATGAGACAATGATTCAATTGTCTTCAATTACTCAGATATTGAACATAAAGTTTGAAGGGCATATTTTTTATCATAATTATGTTAAAATTCTTGGATGGTATAATGAATCATTGTCTCTTGATCATATAATGGTTGATAGTTTTTACAATATGAAGAAACTTATTAGGGATCTTAGTTTGCCTGTTGAAAAAAATGATTGTTGCAAATTGGGATGTATGTTGTATTAGGGAGATGATGTGGAATTACAAGAGTGCAAATTTTGCGGTCAATCTAAGTTCAAGCTTAGAAAGAATTCTATGAAACAGAAATTAGTACCCTAGAAGCGGATGTATTATTTCCTACTAACTCCGAGACTTCAAACTATATGCTTCTGATATTACTGCATCTCACATGAGATGATATAATGAACACGAACAGGAAGATCGAATAATAAGTCATCCATTGGATGCACTAGTATGAAACATTTCAATAACACCCATTATGAGTTTGCGGCTGAAAGTCGAAATGTTAGGTTGGGATTGTCAATGGATGAATTCCAACCTTTTGGTCAATTCGACTAAGAATATTCATCATGGCCAATCATAATTACTCCTTATAATTTGCCTCCATGGATGTGTATGAATGAGGCATATATGTTATTGACAGTGATTATGGTAGGGCCTACAAATCCAAAGCATAAAATTGATGTATTCTTACAACCATTGATATCTGAATTGCAGCTTTTTTAGAAATATGGTATTGAGACATATGATGTGTATCTGAAAAAAAAAATTGTGTCGAAATCAACTTTGGTGTGGACCATTAATGATTTTATGATATATGTTATGTTGTCTGGATAGAGCATAGTAGGGAATTGGGAATTGGCTTGTCCTTATTGTGGTGATGATTCTGATGCATTTTATCTTCCAAACGAGGGAAAAACATGTTGGTTTGACAACCACAAAAAATTTCTTCCTCCAAATCATCCATTTAGACGCAATAAACAAAAGTTCATTAAGAATAAAATGGTACAAAAACACCTCCCCCCCCTCACAAAGCTGATGAATAGATATTGTAGGAGATTGATGAATTAGGGTTGCTGAAATTTACAGAATTTGAGGCTGATGAAGTTAATACAAGCATTAGTAAAAAATTTGGTTAAAGAAAAAGAAGTATCTTTTAGGATTTGCCATATTGGAAAACTAATTTAATACATCATAATCTTGATGTGATGCATATTGAAAAAATATTTTGACAATTTTTTCAATACCATAATGAACATTGAAGGGAGGATAAAAGACAATGCAAAATTACGAGCCGATTTGAAACTTTTTTTGTAGAAGGAATGGGTTACATAAAGATCTTCACACTAGTAAATTTTCGAAAGCATGTTACAATTTGGACAAAAAACAAAAGGAAATTTTGTGTGAATGGTTGAAAAGTCTAAAGTTTCCTGATAGTTATGTTTCAAACTTGGCAAGGTGTGTGGACATGCGGAAGTACAAATTATTTAGGATGAAAAGTTATGATTTTCATGTGTTTATGTAAAGGCTAATTCTAATTGCATTTCAAGAGTTGCTACTGAATAAGGTTTGGGAAGTTATAACAGAATTAAGTTTGTTTTTCAAAAGCTTAACATCATCTGAAATCAAGTTGGCTGAAATGGAAAAACTAGAAAGGAAAATTCTAGTAATTTTGTGCAAATTAGAAGGGATTTTCCCTCCAAGCTTCTTTGACTGTATGGAGCATCTACCTGTGCATTTAACATACGAAGCCATACTTGCTGGTCCAGTTCAATATCGATGGATGTATCCGTTTGATAAGTAATTCAACAAAAATGATTATAATTGAAGTAATAACATGTTTTAATAAGTAAATTGTAATAACCCTATTCGCTAATGTAGATATTTTCATAACTTGAAAAAATGTCAAAAATAAGGTTAGAGTTGAAGGTTCGATATGTAATGCTTATTTAGTAGAGGAAGCTAGTACAATTTGTTCATATTATTTTGAGCTGCATGTTAACACAAGAGAAAGAAAAATTCCTCATAATGATGAAGGGCAGGAACGAGTGATGCTGATAGTAACTTATCCATTTTCATAAATCCTAGATGAACATATGGACGTTCAATAAGAAGAATGTTAACAGAGGAAGAAATTGAGGCTGCCCATGGTTACATTTTATTGAACTGCCAAGAGGATCAACATTTTAATCATTATACTGTTTAATATGATAATTTCTTTTGTGTAGGCCTTAGAAACTTCAATAGAGAACAAGTTCATATGTTACTAAAATGGTCAAACACATTTTAGTAATTTCATATCAAATTAAAGTCCAACTCTTTTAAAAGGAGGTAATTGTCCTAAATAAACCAGGTTCTTTTTTTTTAATTTATATATCACCTCAAATTTTAAAAAATAAAAGGAAGGGTTGATTTATTTGTTGTCTCGATCTGCTCATTCAATTTGCTTAGTTTTGCTCCTCCACTATTTTCTTTTATCTATTTGTCAAAGGTTATTTTCTTTCTTTTCCAATTTTCTTTTGTTCTTTTCCTCCCTATAACTCAATTATGTTTAGCTAGAATAATCTCTTTTATTCAAAATTTAGCCTAAGAGATGGTTCTAGAGATATACTTCATCCAATTCTTTTTTCTTTCTTTTATTATTCCCTTTTGGTTAATGCTTATTTTTTAATTCCTTTTTTAGTGTTGATTATTTGGACTATATTCATCTTTTCTTTATTGTTTTGTTTGTTTTTAGTTTTGGTGCTTCAATTGTTTTAAAGAGTTTCTTACAGGAAAGGATCATGAAAACATTCCCTTTCCTTCTCTCTTCCTTTTTTCTTTCCTTTGTTTCATTTTGATTTCAAGTTTTTTAGCGTTTTCTTTTTTATTAGAGTTCCCCATTAATTCCGGTAGCCTCTTATTTTGTGTTTTAGGCTTGCAAACTTTTTTTTAATGTGTATTTGATTATGTCTTGCTAGAAATCCAAATCCCATTTTTATTTTCATAGTTTCTAAGCTAAAATACATATCATGGAAATAGCAGTAAAAAAGGAGTCCTTCATTACTAAAAGTCTGGAAGAGTAAAAAGAACTCTTAAAGTTGCAAGTCATCACAATTGAGAGGGTAAAATAATTCCATATGTTATCTTTATATTTAGTTTTTCTGAATCTTAGTTCAATATACTTTTTGTTATTAATACTTTATTTGTATATACCTTGTCCATTGTCTTTGTCCTTCCATTTCATCATTTTCCCACTACTTCATTTGTGTGCCTTAGGTATCATGTATATTATATTTTGGCTTTGATTTTTATTTTGTTGTTGGTATAATTTTAATTTAGAATCCTTGAAAAAAGAAGAGATGATTCAAACACTTAAGTGTTTTTTAACTGATTTTACTTTATTTAAGATTGATCACTCCTTCATATTATTAAGGTGGCTTTGAGCAAAGTCTCTTCTTTAATATTTATTCTTATCGTTTGTCCTATTCTAAACATTTTTTAATCTTTTTATTGCTCGTCTTTTTGGGTTTCTCAAACTTAGTTTTGAGAGATTCATATTATAGTATAAACGAAATGCATTATGTTATGGTTTGCTTTTACTATTGAAATAAGATAACTTTTTATAGATGGAACTTGATGGTTTTCATTTTATAATATAAGACTTTGATTATGTTAGTTATAAAAAATTGAGAGTCAAATGTGATCATTTTTAATTGCACCTTGAATATGCTAAATTAAATTGGAAGAATTGTTGAAGAAGAAAATGGACTTCAATCAAATGATGTTGTGGTTTCCTTTTGAGGAAAATTCTACTCTGTCATTGTTCAAGAAAGCATATATGATAAGTGCTAATTAGGTTATATTTTAAACATGATTTTGAGAGTATTCAACTTGTTTTGGTATGATTTATTTGCTACTTAATATGACTTATATTTTGTTTATAGGTCCTATTTTAGCTCCCCAATGAAGAAGATATGAATTCATGCAAGTTGGAGTTTAGTTTAAGAAGTTTTGGACTAATTTTGGATGAACACAGGTTGAACATGGTCTCATGTTTAGTAAAAACCTAAATATGAGATTGTTTTCTGACCAATATAGCTTATTGGTGCATTATGCCTATTCGAAAGCTTGGTAAATAAAGGAATATAACCCAAGTATGACCCTATATTTCTCTCATGTTCCATCTTGATGTATTCCACACCTGAATACAATTTGTCATATGAAGAACATGGTTTAAACTGGAACCCATGTTCTACAAAATGGCCCAAATATAGACCTTTGTTTATGAACTTCAAACTTGTGTTCACCAGGTGAAGCCTTAGATGTGAGATAAAGGAGCTATTAATCTATCACAGGTGTAATGCAAGTTTTTGATGGTGACTTATATTAGTAGTAAAGTTTACATAAATTATGACTTATGGCAGCTTTGAAGAACATAGGGCTAAAGTGGGCTTGTGTTGATCCCATGTTGGTCAAAATATAGGGTTTTCTTAAGATAAAAAGGAGAGAGACATGAAAAAGAAAAGAAAGTTGACTGGGGGGCCAAAGAGTAGCAACAAGGATGGCTAGAGGATGAGACAATGACCAAATCATTCAAGAACACAAAAAAAGAAGCAACTTAAAGAAGAAAAAGTTTTAAGATTCTATCAAGATTCAATAAAAAAGCAATAAGATTTTTAGATCCATGAAAACTTTTTTTTCCTTATTTTCTTTGTTATACATTATTGGTTTCTTTATCTTTTTATTAACTAAATTGAGATAAAGATTTGGGTAGGATAAATTTGATAACATATCATTTAAATTGATTTCATTGATATTATAGTTTTCATGAAATTATATCATATGAATTGAAGCAGGGAATGTAGAAGATTCAACTTTGGATTTCATATATAGGGATTCAGAAATCATATGTATAAATAGATGAAGGCATAAATAATGAGAGTTGAATGAAATCCTAGAGATAGGACTACATGAATATCACGAATTAGAGTCAAATATATCATGGGAATTCATAGAAAAATTAATGCATTCTTGGATGGTTTTGATTTAGTTGGGTTGAGCCCAAATTAAAGAATAAAATGTCAAGTTCATATTTGATTGTAATTTTAATATTATATAATGAATGTTTACCTTTGAATATTTGTATATATATAAATTTAAACATATTAATTGTTATTAATATGTTTCCTTTTGCAAAATCCTCATTATTCTTTAATAAGATCAATTTCAGTTTAAAAATAAAATAAAAATAAATTAGGAAATAAAGTTATGGGCTAGATCTAATTTTTTTCTTTATTTTATTTTAATTAGGTCTTTGGGTCTATAAATTAGTTAAATTTGGACAAAGTATTTAAAGTCTTTGAACTAAAAACCTATTGGGATTTTAATCCCTTTTTTCAAAGGTGTAGTTAATCCATTTTTTCAACAAGCAAATACTTTCAATTTCAAATTATTTTATATTCAGTCCTTTTCTTTTAAATGCATTTTAATTTAAATGCTTTATCATTAAGTCTTTTCTCAAAAATCTATTTAAGCCTATTAAATTTAGGTTTATCCATCAAAGTTATTACCTTTCTTTAATAATGGTTCATTCTCCATTCAAGTCCCAAAAACCATTTTTCATTTATTACCCTTTTTTATTTAAGATGCATGTCCTTTTTAGGACTATTGCATTCTAGCTTTGTTTCTAAAATCAAACAAATCCTTTCTCTTTTTAACGACTAGTTTGACCCTTTTTTTCTTTCTAAAATTTAGTTACTTTTTAAAAGAAATCTTTTATCCTTTTGAATAAAATCCATTTACATTATTTCCTTTCTCTATTTAAATTTTTTGTTTTTAAAATTGTATTCATAGTTCTATAACACAAAGCTCTAACATTAGTTTTAACAAACATTATTTATGGTGCTCTATTCACGTATTTGTGTGAGTTTCACGTAAATATATAAATAAAATTTAATAAAATAAATTAAAAATTGACTTATAAAAACAAAAGATTTGTTCCTCTTAATACATAGAAGTATACCTATAAATCAATAATACCACATAGACGTGACATGTAACAATGATGTTGATGTGTCATTTACGTGGCTATCACGTTAGCATTATAACTTAATAATATAAAAGTATGCATGGCATTAGGGTTTTATAATGCCAAGTGTACCAAAAATCACAAATCTCCTATCATAAGTTATCTTACTTATGTCGAAAAACATAATTGAAAAATTACTAGTAATAATAGGAGTCAATTGAGAAATTATAAAATTCAGACTAATTACCTACCCATATTTTTTTTTCATGTTTTTAAATATCAAATATGTGCCTAAAGTAATAATATAGTAATCAATCATATAATAAAAATATTAGTATATTGGTGAGTGTAAATTATATGATGCAAATTAAACCCGCCAATATGTCAAGAGAAAACCGTATATGCTATGTTCAAATATACATACTTGAGTTAGAAAATTAAAACCTTCTTTCGATATTCATATCTAAAATTTTTAACCCTTTTTATTATTGTTATTAGTCTCAATAATAACATAAAGGTTCTTATTGGATGTTGACTAAATCATTTAATTCCCCTCCTACAAAAATCGTGGCAACACCTAACTTCTAAAAAGAGTTAAAGACGCTAAAAACTTGCTTACTAAGAACAATATTCATAAGGATAAGCTATTTACAAAATTTTCTTTTTATCATAAATAACAAACACTTATATTTACAATAATTAAATGCATCATACGATTGAATTATCTAGCTATAAAGTACTAATTAAACAAAAAACTTTGTTAAATAAACCTATTAAATGTAAGCGTGCATGTATTAGTCAAAGCAATGAAATATGAATACCAAATGATCAAACTAAGGTAGTGAAAAGAGAGGGAAAAATAAAGAAGAAATTAGTGATGGGATTGTAATAATGAAGAGTAAGTGGGAAGAGTGTGGAGGATGAGGAAGATGAGGGAATGATGATTGTTGTTGGGTGTTATTATTGAAAGATTGAAGAAAAATTTAGGGCATTATATGCCATTTCACTCTCTTTCTAACTCCTAGCTAAATCTTTTTCAGATTAGGAGAAAGAGAGCAAATAAATATAAAGATTAGATGGGCTCCTCTCTCTTGATCTCACTCTCGCTCTTTTTATTTTTATGCCTTTCTATCGCTTATATTGAAAAAAATATTTCTTAAACTTATAATGATAATCTTTTTCTTAGTCAAGCTCTCTCTTATTATGTTCTAAAGAAAATAAGAATCAGAACCTTTTATTTTTCTTTTATATTGAATATGTTTTGCTAAAATTTATTTTGGTACTTAGAATCATCTAAAATAATAAGTGTATGTAACTCGAGCAATGTTAATAATTTCTCAACCAAGTCCTTCAAAGAGGTAAGAAAACTTATTAAAAGAGATACATGTGTTTTAGTATACATGACAATATAAGAGTCACAATGTTAGTGTATTATTATAATATTAACTTAAAATGTTGACGAGATAACCACACAAATGACATATTAGTACCATGATGATATGATAAGTGTTTTTTGTTTTAACTGCAAACGTATAACAAAGCTATAGCTAACATAAGCGAGTACAAATTGATCATATGAGGATTGTCAGTAACTAACCACAACCCACAAACATAATAAGATAGATTAAACTTTATCAATGGATGAATAATAAAAATAAAATAACTAAGAAAAATATAAATACTAACGCAATTAATAACTAAGACTGTACCAAACTTTGAATTAACTAGATTTAGTTAGAACTTTATTATATTCACTTTTACCTTTGATTAATGAATTATTCTAACTTTTTGGACCAAGAAGAGTTCCTAACTTAGACTGTATTCTCTCTCTCTCAATATATAATCCCTATTCAACAGTCAATCAATTGAAATCTGAAATCCCTTTTAAATTTAAACAACCTAAGAATGTCTATAAACTCTCTTAATAGGTTTTATCCTAACCTAGGACAATCTTGCAAGTTTCCCTGTAATAACTCATACTCAATGCTCTTTATTCATACCATGTTTTAAACATATATCTCATCCCTCAAATCTTGAAGCATGAGTCATATATTGAATCTTTTATTATCACTCCTTTAATTTAATCATTATAAAAACATGAACAGTCCTCAAGAAAAACTAGAATTTCATTAATTAAAGAATGAATAGAAGTATATCATATCCTAAGTTATACCTACCTAAATTTATATCCCAATTATTTTAAAATTTCTCAAAGAACATCCACACTAAAACAACAACAAAAAAAAGATAAAGAAAGCATATTCTTGAATCTTAAAATCTATAAATAATTGATGAAATTATCCTCCATCTTTAAAAAGTGATGAATCCTTGATCACGATTGATGCAAAGCAGATCCAAATGACTCCTGAATTGTTCCCTGGCAAAAAGACTCTTATTTACTACTCCTCACCATATAAAAGACAAGAAAAAAACTAATTTGTAATAAGTTATATAGCTTCATGACCATATACATCATATAGTTCTCTAGAAATCAGTATTGCCAATAAGGACATATATATAAGACCTTGTATGACATCGTGTTCTCTCACAAGAGGCAACAAGGGGTGTGTGAGGTGTATTAGAGAAATAGAAGCAGCCACTTCCATACACATCCCTTAATACGGGACCTTATATTATGTTATATTGTGTGGTTCTTCTTCTAATGTATGGGTAGAACTATAACTTAAATGATATCTTAAATAAAGTACTATATTATTCAAATCCATCCAAGACATAAGCAATATGCTATGAAAATAGTGCTAAAAATGCATATCTAGCATACATCAATATGTTTGTATGATATCATGAGAGTTTAATAAAGACGAAATTTATAGTAGGCATGGTAGACTAATCTCAACATGATAGGCCTATAAAAATGAATACTAGTAGGTCAAAGATGTTCTCGATAGAGACATTCTGATGCTTGTAAGTTTAAGGGTGATAAATATATAAGAGAATCACTAGTTGTGCTTAATGAAGGTGGTTATAAGTACTTACCTTGGATAATCTCTTTTATAGTCAATCCCTCTTTGTAGTTAGTTAGATTGTAATTTTTCTTGATAGAGTTGAATCCAACCTCTACTAAATAGCTTAGTTAGTATTTGATTAAAACTTTACCTTCTTATATGGTTAAATCATACTTTAATTAGATATACTATTACTAGTTAACCTCTTATGTAAGCATAAAGTATGAAGACCTATAAAAGATTGGTAGGCTTATTGGCCCTAATCTATACACTTGTTAGGGGTGTCTAATTTTCCTCCCATTTTCTTGTCGAAACTTGGGTTCTTGAGAATAAAGCTTCCAATACTTAGATTTGCAGTGATGGTAGCTTAATCAAAGTACCCTTCAAATCACTCCAAAAGCTCTCATTATTAGTAAATAATTAAAACTACAAGTATGTAAAAAGTAGGTAGAGCATATCCAATAATGCTTCTTGAACGTTAATGATAAATTCTAACATGCTTATTGCAGACAGACATATAAGTCAAAAAAAGCAATCACCTAAGTATATCTACTTTTGACATATTGATAAGTAGAAATTATAAAATATTTTATACCCCTATTTTATATTATTTACATAATATAATTAGGTTAATTTATTGCATTAACACATTTAGGGTAAATTATTGCATTTTCTTATTAATTATTTAAGATATTTAATTTTATATTTTATTTCTAAATATATAGTATTAAGTATTTTCTCATAAGTTTGATGGATTTGAAATAAAGAAACAACTCAATAAACAACTCAAAAATAGCCTAAAACTAGCCCATTTCATCGGCAGAAATAAGCTGGATAAAATGCCAAAATAGAAGCAATACTTAGCAGCCAGAGAAAAAAAACCTAGCAAAATGAAACAGCTAGAGAAACTACATAGTAGAAGAAGCAGCCAAAACGCAACACAATAGACAGTAGTAGAAAAACACGCCAATAGTAGAAATTCCCCACCTGACCTCTCCATCTCAAAAACCCGATGATATCTATATCAAATATCTTCAAAATGAAGAGATAAGAAGGAAATTTGGGAGATTTCAATAATGAGTGATAGTTGGGATGATTTTTGTGATCCTATAAAAATGCAACAGCTTGGGAGAAGAAAGCAACAAGCAGTCATGTGAAAAAGGGAAATCTCTGTGAGGTTTGGCACCCTTCCAAAGCTGGTTAAAGATAGGAATTGTTGAAGGATGTTTGGGGGTGAAAAGGAGCTAATTTCCATTTGTTTTGAGCTGCTTCAAGGTCAATGGTAGAAATTCTCAAATCTTGAAAGGGCTGGGGTGAGGTCTGTGAAGTGAAGCAAGCCAAATGAGTTTCCTAAACCCTTATTCCCCTTGTTTTTGATTTACTATGCCTGAGTTATGATTAATTGTTAAATTTTTAGTTTAGATATGCAATCTTGAGTATTTAGGATGTCATTTTTCTATACCAATTCAAGCTAATGCGAGATGATTTAACAATATGCAATTTCTATAATTTTTATTGTTTTTATTCATGTTCTTATTTGTTTGGATAAATTCTTGATCATTTGAATATACTAAGTATAATTAGTGATTCATTTATGGGCTGGAATTTGGATGTTCATTAGACAAATTTTGGTTGTTAAATGCATTTTCTTGTGCTTAACGTGTTTTGATGTTAAAATTGAGTTGGTTTGATTTCTAGGAGTGAAAAAGAACAAGTAGAAACTAGCTAGTTAGTTATCTACAATCAACTTGTTAAATTTCTCATATTAGATATATCGAAATTGCATGACTAAACTAAAATTTAAAATATGCTTGTTCATTTCGGAATATTATATTAGTTTATGTTTTATTTCTTTGATTTCTAGACTCGATTTGAATGGCAACCCCCTTTGTTTATATGTATTGGATTAGCTAAATTCATAGGTTTTATGATTATGATTGTTTTGGTTTTGAATTTTTCCAAAATTCAGCTCATTGATAAAGTTAAACTTATATATGAGGATAACTGGATGAATATGGATAGTTTAACTAAAATTCTTTTGAAGCATGATTACAGGTGTTATATTTAACATAGTCAAAGTGGGATTATTAATCCTAAGTTGCCAATTGGAATGGCGCTTTTAATAAGTGATTAGATGTTCATTTCTACATAACTTTCAGCTGATTAAAGTGAAACTTGCAACTTAACTTCTTGTCAATAACTTGGATTACTTTCATTAAGGTTTAAATTGAACATACTGATTGATTCATAACAAAATGAAGAATTTAGATAAAGAACGATGACTTTTATAAATGTTGTCAAAGTTGCGAAGAATATTTCAAATTTTTGTTAAGATTTGTTTTAAGTTTAGTATATCAAATTAAATGTTTAAATACATACTTCTTGTTTTATCTATGATTTGCTTTTCATATACATTACTTAAGTTGTAAACTATCTAACCAAATTGGATTTAGTTTGGAAGTAATTTAGAGACTGCAACTTTTGTTAGTTTTCATATTTTTCTTTATTCCAAGTTTTAAGATTACACGTATGGCATAACGGAATTCGCTAGCATTTAAATGGTGAATTAATAATTTAAGTGTTGATTAAATTAGATCGTAATTTCTTATTCTTAAGGAAAATTCATATTTTATGCTTTATGATTAATGCTAGTTATTTTGAGTTCTATGTTGATTTTTATTGAGTTATAAAAGAATTTATTAGCTTTTTAAATGTTATTTGAATGATTTTTTAAAACGTGTCATACGTTCATTTTGTTAAGTTTTGATGTTGTATCTTACTAATGTGAGTAAAGAGGACATTACATAAGTGTTGATGATGTTTATATTTTGTTATGGAACTCCTTTCGTATGAAGGAAATTATTAAGACGTAATTGTCTCTTTTAAAAAATAAAAATATATTGATTCGTTGGAACATATTTTTAATTAGAAGTACTATAATAAATAAACTAAATTATTAAATTAACTTTCTTCTTGGGATCAACCCTTATTTTTCATATGCTAATTTATTTAATAAATTGAAAGTAAAATGAGGATTTAATTTGTATATGCCTATCAACATGTTTCAAATTTTAGCATCATTACTAGGGAAGGTTTCATTTGCCTTGTTTATTTATTTATTTTTGAATCATAAATAACAATTCTTTTGTTTTTAAAAAAAGGTAAAGAAGAGAGAAGGTGATTTTTATCAAATTAAGAGATGAAAAGGAAATTGAAGTACAAATTAAATTGGAAAAGGAAGATAAAAGGATAAAACTGGTCGCAACTACCTTGAAGCAACTTTCAGAATCAAACTTAGCAGAGCAACCTTTATGCATTGTTTTCCCAGTCTTAGAAAGACCCTTGAAACTGAATTCAAGTTTCTTAAATTTATAGCCTAAATTTTATGGATTTGCAGGTGAGGATACTTATAGGCATTTAAAAGAATATCTGACTATTCGTTCTATTATGAGACCTGAAGGAATTGATGAAGAACAAGGGAAATAATGTGCTTTTCCATTTTCATTGCATGATTTGCTAAAGATTGGTTATATATTTGCCTCTTAAATCTATAAATACATAGATGGAATTGCATTGATCTTTTCTAGAAAAATATTTTCTTGCTAGTAAAATAGGATTAATTACAAAAGAAATATATGGAATTAGACAAAACATGAATGAGTTACTATATGAAAATTGGGAAAGATTTAAAAATCATGTGTTAGTTTCCCCAATTATGAGATTAGTGACCAATTATTAATACAATATTTCTATTATACGTTAGTTTTTCTAGTTGATTTTTATACGTTAGATATGGGAGAAATTTCTGATCCATCAAAGGAAGTATCGCTACTATTAGGAAGACCCTTTCTTAAAATAGAAAGAACACAGATAAATGTCCATAAAGGTGACCCTACTATGGAATTCAACAGAGAGGTTATCAGGTTTAACATTTTTTATGCTATGCGGTACCCCAATAACATCAATTATTTATGTTTATTTATGCTTTTTTAACACTGTGGATAGTATTGATAAGATTGTACATATGTTATTTGAGTCTAACATGAGCATAGGTGATGACATGGAACAATTAAAGGGAATTAAGAGCATAGGGGAAGCAATACAAACATATTTATGTGATACCATGTCATTAAGACTTTGGTATCCTAAGCATACTCACTCTAACTTAATTAGTTATTCAAATATTGGTTATGTCGGTAGTCTTTTAGATAGAAAGAGTATATTCGATAATTGTCAATTCCTAGGTAATGTATTAGTCTTATGGTTTAGTAAGAAACAAAATTAAATTGCTTTATCAATCACAAAAGGAAAATACATGGTAGCTAGTAATTGTTATGTGTAAATCCCATGTCTTAGACAACAACTTAAAAAGTATAGAAAGGACCTTATGCAACACTCTAAAATTAAGTTTGTAGAGATTAAATACTATTTTATTAAAGATTATGTGCAAAATGGGGATAGTGAGTCAAAATTCATGGATACATAATATTAATTAATCGAAATTCTTACAAAACATACAACTAAGGATAGATTTTGCACAATTAGAAAAGAATTGAGGATGATTGATGGAAACTAAGTTCAATAAGTGACTTTGTTAAAGTTTTTTATTTAGATATCTTCATGATTTATTATATAGGTTAATGTTTTAATTTGAGTTTTAAGGATAAATGTTAAAGGTACTTGGACATATTGTTTGGATAATATCTTAGCGTGGTCGATCAATATCCTAAAAGTCCACCCTCATTCTTTCTAGTATGTTTGGTAAATTTTTCGTTGCTTGTTGGGTTGACTGAATAGTCATATTGGTTAACCAATGTTCTCTTATGGTCAAACAGTATCCCCTATATGAGAATGTTTTCCTTCCATTGAGTATGCTAACAGAGTAGTCAATTGATCGAAGGTGTCGAATCTTACAATTTATAGCCTTCAATTACCACAAGAGCATAGGTCGCGAATTATGGCAAGTGAAGCACCGATCCCACGAGGAGGGTGAACTAATCTAATCCTAGATTATCTAAGGCTAGAAAATTAATAAAATGAAAACAAAATAAAAAATAAAAATGCACATAAAAGTAAATACGGGAATTTGATTAGTAGGAATTTAATTTGGAAAATTAAGACACAAATAAGGGAAATTGAACAACACACAAGTCACAATGAAAATCACTTAAGAGAAATTACTAAGTTATGAGAGAGGGGATTTTCCTATCATTAATGCTAATCTAGTCATTTATGCGTTAACAAGGTGTCAGTTCTAGACTATTGTAGAGTTGATTACTATCTCTCAAGTTATAACTATTAAACTC
This sequence comes from Erythroxylum squamatum, assembly GCA_025629845.1. NCBI lineage: Eukaryota > Viridiplantae > Streptophyta > Magnoliopsida > Malpighiales > Erythroxylaceae > Erythroxylum > Erythroxylum squamatum. Next base: position 10,438,294 of record JAOTBA010000007.1, on the reverse strand, counting down.
TAAATCATAAACCTAATTGAATTATGGAAATTGCAATCTCTTTATCAAAAAAAAGGACCCACAACCTTAATTAGATCTTAAGCCCTCTAATAAAGTACTAGGTCCTACACGGGATCTCTCTTCGCACAATAACTGATATGATTAATAACGTGGTCTATTGAATCGCTTAACTCTCATTAAACCAATCCAATCTTTTTTATCTAGTTCACCCTCTTGGTTTATTACTGAAATATGCAAGTAACGCAATTAATCACGACACCCAATCAATAAAACACAAAAACAAATATATTAACATTAAACCCAGGTAAAATCCCAAAGGAAGAGTTAGAACATCATCAACAATCCAAAATCCATCATCATACAATCCATTTCAATCTTGTACATTGAATGAACAAAAATGAAAATGGAAAAGAGAAGAACTTGGATCGGAAAATTCGAAAGGCAGCAGCATCTGGAGACCTACTAATCCAGGAAGTCAGTAGCGTTGGAAGACCTGCTTCTTCTCCTTGTCTTCCTCTTCTTCTTCTTCTCTCTCTCTTGTTTCTCTCACTTTTTGAAGCTTTCCAATTGTGGCAAAAAAAATGAATCCCTTTTAGGGTTGCATTATGTTCCTTCTATAATCTTTTCCGATTAGGGCTTTTTTGGGGTGTGAAAACCAAAAAAGTCCCTCAAAAACTTTAAACTGGAAGTAGAGATTTTGGCCTTCTACCACGATCGTGGCACCTCCATCATCCTTCTATCGCGATCATGGCCTGTTGGCCATGATCGTGGCCTTAGGTTAACTCCCGGGTTTTCTCTTAATCTTCTTATCCACTCTTTGCCCTGAAATACTAGCAAACACATCAAGGCACTTCAAAATTATAAAATTGAAGCTCAAAAGAATGCTCTAACCCATAAAACACTTAAAACACAAATATCTACTAACTAATACAATTCTAACCTAACACGCATTAAACAATCAAATTAACAACTAAATACAAACTAAACTACCCACAAAAACACGATGCAATTTACAACTATCAACATCCCCACACTTAAGCATTTGCTTGTCCTCAAGCAATCAAAACAACAAAACAAAACGGCAAAGCAAAACAAGTAAAACACATCATACACATAAATAAAATAATGAGGTAATGACATCAAACTTTACGAAACGAATTTAACTTCAAACACTATCCCTCAAGTTGTTCTAACTTATTAACATGTGAAATCCACGTCTAAGTACCTTGGACTAAATATACAATTAATCCAAACTTTAATGTTAAGTTTATTCACCCCTATCACTTGCACACAAACATTGATAATCATTCGATCAATAAAAAATGTAACTCTCCCTAAGTTTTCATGAAAATTGAAACTTTATACAAAGATCGGTAGGCTTATTTAACAAAACACTATTTTTGTTGATTTTGATTGACATGAATCTAGGCTTTTACATAAAAGTAAACATTTATGATGAATGTTGTTTTAGTTACTCAACTAGGTCGTGTTTTTATTAAGCGGCTTGGTTCAAATGTCATTATATCCTTTTGACGTGAAAGCACACATTTCTGATGCATGTCAATCCGGTCACTTAGCAACATTATATTCTCAACTGGCTACTAGCTTTATTCATAACTTGAAAGCTAGCGAATTAATTGCTTATGATTTACATAAATTTTTTATTTTTTATTTTAATTATTACCTACCTCATTTCTTTAGCTAGTAATTCTCATGAAAAGGTGATAGTGATGCTACTTATTCAATTGGCCTAAAATTATCAATGAATGTGATAAATTCCTAGGGTGAATAAACTAACATCATATCCTAATTAACCTGCATATTTAGTCAAAGTAACTTGGGTCACAAATTTTATAAGCTAATAAATCTTTGCAACCTAAAAGACTATGTTTAAAGTTAAATTTCGTTAAGCCTAGCTATTGACACATTGACACGAATCACATCATGCAAACCTAAACAAAAATAGAGCTACCAGAAGTTTACCTCTATAGTCATCAATTAAAGTACCTTTATATCTTAGTTTATAAGAAGTAGTAGCATCCACTATAGGCTCGTAATAATAAGACTGAGCATCATTGAATGATACACCTGCATCATACCATCATCTAGCCATTATTATATCCACATTATGAGTTGCTTTTTTAGATTGTAAGGCATTATAAATTGAAGGCTGAGCTCTAAGAGTTGTTCGTGATGTAAAAAAGATAAACACATATCTTGTAACATCCCGTTCCCAACTTCCCATCCACAAGGTTGGAGCCCAAAGTACTTGGTACATGTGTGATTAATCGGGAAAATTGGCACAACACATCTCATGCTCATGCACATAAGGGACACATGCACGTGAGTCGTTATTCCGTGCATATAACAATAAGTGTACATGCATTCATTGACATTCCGGGTATAATGGGTAATGAACGTGATTGTCTTGAGATTTATGGGTTAGTGGTATTGAAAACTGATTTGGCGAGGGAAATTGATGTTTTAGCAATTTTGGCGAATTTTAGGAAATTTTCCTGAAATTTGTGGGGACTTTCCCGAATTAGAAAAAATGTCAAGTGGCAGATTAACTGGTACTGGTAGTAGGCAATTATTGTCCCATGGCACTGAAAATGAGATACATGATTTCTGGAATTTCTGTCTGAGTTATTGGAGTGTTGGGTGACAATTGGATAACAAAAAGTAAGTGATAAATGAAGTGGAGATAGGTGGCTACAAATCTTAAGACAAAATGTTGGCAAGTGTCACGACATGTGTCATGACACTCTTTGAGCATTAAATGCCTCCATCAGATTTTCGACATCTTGCAAATGAGAAAGCCAAATAAGTTTTGTCTTCTGTCTTCTTCTCCATCATTCTCGTAGCTTCCTTTCTCTCTGCTCCTTGTACAAGTTGCTTATTCTCCCACCTGGCTTTCTCGCTCTTTTGCTTTCTCTCCCTTTAGCTCACCTAAAGAGCCGAATATAAACCTCATCCCTTTGAGAAGGTGATGATCGGGTCTGGTGTTGCGAGACAGCGTAGTATTCTCGATGAATTGATGAAGCGGAAGCTTAAATAGGTAAGACTTGTATCTATATCTGAAAGTATTAGTTAAATGCATGATTTGTGATGTTTTGATATTTGCGAAATTTTCGGCTGTGCCATGGGTGAGAGTAAAAATCTGGAAATTGGTCTGAGTAGAGGTAAAATGATTTTCTATGGCCTTTCCCTCTCGTTAATCGAAAGTATGACACTTTGGTTAAGGGAGTGAAAAGTTATGGGTGTTGGCAATTGGGATGTTGTTTGGAAGAAAGCTGACGAACTGTTTTGCCCCTTTTAGGGACTGAATGTGGTTTTGAGTGTTTGGAAGTTCTAGAGCTTCCCATCGATATTAAGTTGGTGAGAGTTGGAACTCGAGTCAAAAGTAATGTATATTAGAAGTTGGCGATCGGTCCGTCCTTCTGTTCTAATCGATCGATCCGTCTTTCTGTTCTGACCGATCGATCCGCCTCTATTTTGGCCGATCGACTCTAATCTTTTGATCGATCGATTTTAATCTTTTGACCGATCGACTCTGATTTTCTGATCGATCGATTTTGATCTTTGACCGACCGATTTGGATCACAAGTTACCGATTGACCTTTGGTCTTTAGTCAATGACTACTGTCTCTGACCAATTCTCTGATTTCAGTCGATTTTCTACGGCCGACCGACCCTTTTTCTTATTTTGGCAATTGGCCGAGCGGTTTGGCCAACCGACTTTCTTTCTTGTTTTGACAATTGGTCGAGCGGTTCGGCCGACCGATCTCTCTGCTTTGTTTTGGCCATAACTTCTCCGACCGATATTTGATTGCTCTGATTTATGAAGTGTTGAATCTTTCAGACATTTCTCTATCATTCCCTATCATAGTGAATGGTTCTGGTATTAACTAAGAAAGGGCGATCGATTGAAAATGGACTGACCGAGTATAAGAGTTTGAGTGTAAATCTTTCTGAACATGGTTTAGAAATTTGGAGATATCTTGAGCTATAGGGCTCCAATTGATC
>JAOTBA010000007.1:10419075-10431634 GCA_025629845.1 Erythroxylum squamatum | reverse complement strand
GTATATATACTGAATATAGCTGTAACCTACGGGTAATGTGAATGAAATTGTTTTCTTCACTGCTAATATTTCACATGGTATCAGAGCTATTGGCTCGATTTTTCAAGAAACATGTGGGACAGACCCCAGTATAGGCTGCTTTACCTGCCATAGACGACGATGGTACCTTGTTGAAGGAGCTTGTTGCTATTTTGGATAGGCGTATGTGCAAGAAAGGAAATCGTGCAGTCACTCAGGTGCTGGTTCAATGGGCTAACACCTTCCCAGAGGATGCTACCTGGGAATATTGGTTTGATTTACAGCAGAAGTTTCCAAACTTTCATCCTTGAGGACAAGGATTGACTGGGGAAGTGAGTATTGGTGCGAGGGAAAAATTCAAGTTTAAACGCTGCGTTTAAGGTTTGGGATTAGTAGGTACCAGACGACGCCGTTTAAGTATTTCTTTTAGCTGTGTTTCTGATATGCTTTTCTTATTTTCACTTTGTGAGTTAGGGATTGTGATACGAACAAAACTCTAGGGATTTTCTGTTAGAGAGGACTTGGGTTGTTCAATTTGTAATTGCTTATAAGCCGTTGTGATTCACGAAATGGGCAATGAAAATGTAAAACCCTCTCATTTCCCTTTCAATTTTCTTCTTCTCTTATATTTCTCTTCTCTCTTCGATTTCACCCGTAACACAAATCTACAAAAGGTCACTTGCAATGGCCAATCAATGTAAAGCAAGTGTTAGACCAAAAGGCGACGACAAGGAAAGTAAAGTACAACTGAGCAAAGAATAGGGAGAGTAGAAGAGTGAAAGTGAGAGTCAGAAGGTAACAATAGTAGACTAGAGAAGAGAGAGGTTGTGAGAGGTAGGTTAGGTGGTCTAGGTGGAGGTAGTGATTTAGGTTTTTTTTTTGTAATTAAGCCCTTAAAAATTTGCAATTTAATATTGCACTGGTATTGTTGGTACCAATTATTGCCATCTAGTATTTGAAACTGGCATGGTATCAATGTATTTCGTATCGTTTTTTAACTGGTACAATATAAAATTTGTTTCCCTAATATGAATACTAGAAGGCCTGGGTATTCTTGACAAAAACACTCCAACACTAACAGGGTGTTTGGAGTTTTTTAGTTTCATCTATTCCTAAGAATTTTTAATGAAGATGTAATGCCAATGTTTGGTTTGAAAATAAAACTTTGAAATCACAACAGAATAATTAACAAAAAGATCAAAATATTAGCCAATGGCCAACTTAATTCTAATTTCCAATTTGAAAATATTCTCTTCTTTTTACCCTCAAAATTTAACAGCAGCCAAATAGTGCCTTATGATAACTAGTCAGCAAGGTAAGTTGAAGAGAAAGAGAGAAAGCCACCTTCTCGAAGCAGTCGAGCCATTCCTTCCTTAATATAACAAAGACTATAGGCTCCCTTACGTCTTCCTCATCGTCATCAATCCTCAACGCCTTCTTCAAATCCCTAACTTCTTCAGCGACAATTCTCATATGCCCATTTTTAACTGCATCTTACACTCCTCTAAGCCTATGGATAATTCCAACAATTGCCCACAACAATCCAAGCAATTCCCTCTTTACTCTCACCTCCTCATTTTCCCACTCATCTTAGTCAGACATCCCTAATCTCAACATCAATGGGAGCATCGAAATTGAGTGAAGAAGACCAGAAATGGTGTGGTCAATGTGGTCACCCTGAGAAACGACGTCGTTGTAGAGAGGGAAGAGGGAGGAGAAATAAGAGTAGTGAGAGAGGAGGTAGTTTTGGACCTTGGATTTGATATGGAGGGAGTGGGGCTTAATACGGGTGATAAGGAGGCAGAGATCGGGGGCAAAGAGCTAGGAGGTTGGGTCGGAGATGTCGTTAGTGGATACAAGGTATGGGACATTGATGGAGTCGAAAAGAATATCCATGATTGGATCAAGCGAAATCAAGAGACAAGGTGGTTGGTAATCTTCTAGAGACCTCTTATTACATCAAAATAAAATAAGAAACCACCAAATGTAAAAAGGCATAAAATACAACTTGAATTATATATTATATATGTTTTCTTCAATCAAACAATGGAATAACTTGTTACTAAAAATATCAGTGATGGAATGATCATTCCAGCCCAATACTGTGTAAGTTCATAAAGCTAAGGAGTATTAAGTATGCAAGAAAATCGCTAATTGAACTTAATAAAAGTCATCATGAGAACTTACTTTGGAGTATCTCCCTTTTATAAGAAAATCCTTTTTTAAAGTAAAGTTTGACTTGAACAATATTTAGTATAATTGAATCTAACCTTTACTAAATAACTTGGTTTTTAATTAAGACTTTACCTTTGAATTCTATTTTGATTGAACTTACTTTTTTTAAGTGATAGGAACTTATATGTAGGAAGTATATAGATTTATAAAAAAATTAACTAATGTATTTAATCAATTTAAACTCATCCATATACTTCTTAGAAGTGCATCGGAATTACATTTTCATTTATATCTTTATGTGTTATCATGTCTTCTATGTTATTATCCTATTTATCTATTAAATCTCTTAGTTTATTAAACAAGATTAGATATAACAGAAACAAAATAATAAAAAAGACAAAATAAAAGGACTCAAGTTATGCAATCTACTTAAATGACCAAATATATTATTTTCTTATTAAATTAAAATCATAATTTTAAATTGATTTCGCCAGCTTCACCCGAATTTGGACCGCTAATCCTTCTCTTCAAAACGACATCAACGTTATAAAAGCCTAAATATAACCCCTCTGAGAAACTCATCCGCCTATCCTCCCCTCGACTGCCCTGCCCTAGCTAGCAACTTAGTCCGCTCCTGACGTGTGTACCGTGGCCCTCAGTCTTCTCCGCCGCTCGCCTGGTCGCAGCCGTTGCCCTAAGTCCTCTCCCCCGCCACCTCCAGCCTCCAGGTTATCATAGGTGGCAACTTTGATTTTTTTTGGGCATCCCTTGAAGCTGCAGATTTTCAATAGATGGAAAATCTTATATATAAATTCATATTTTCTTCGCTATCTCAGTTTGCATGATAAATCGATAAGTTTACATTCATAGAATCACCAAAGAGCTGCTGCAACCTAATTCAATTTTAAACTACGGCTGGACCATGATATGATGTAGCATTGTGTTGTTGTTTTACAAACTGTTCATGATTCATGTTAATTGAACCTATTTCTCTTTCAGTGCATGTGACCATGCATTCCTTTTCTACATGCATCAAAGACCATATTGCTGTGCTTTGACTATTTGTGCTAACTCACTCACTCTTTCTCTCTCTCTTCCTTCATCGGTCTCCATGTCTATGTTTTTGCTTATTCCGTCTGCTTCGGTTGCTGCTTTGTTTTTCTTAATGCTTAAGCAGAACGAAAGTCAAAGTAATATCACGCTCTATATATGAATTCACTCGAGACCGCAGTCATGATCTCCATGTTCAAATTCTTTCCTATACATGCTTGTGTGTGGATATTCTTATGTTTATTTTTCCTTTCTTTTTAGTTTGGATCCTTTTTTTAAATTCCCAATGTCTTTTTCCTTTCATGAAATCAAAACAGAGAGTGTTTCGAAATTTTGATCCAAACCTCCGTTCCCAAGAGAAGGCCATCGAGTATGTGCGGGCAGTTAACGCAGCCAAATTGGATAAGGTAATTGTCAAGGTTCTATGGTATGCATTTTGGGTGAATTCTTTTTTATTTTTTTAACGAAAAGATTCCATAGTTGGGGGGATGAATTTAATATGTGTTTTTGTTTAGTTTGAAAATTTTAAAAGTATGTTCTATTTTCTTTGATTTGGGTAAACATGGAAGATATTTGCAAGGCCTTTTATCGGAGCAATGGATGGCCATTTTGATGCAGTGTCATGTATGGCTAAGAACCCCAATTATTTGAAAGGAATATTTTCAGGGTCTATGGATGGAGGTACTTGCTTATGTTTACTAGCTATGTTCTGTTAAAGCTTGTGTAATGTTATAGTCAAGTAATGCACTTAAGGAGATACTCTTTTAGCTATTTACTTTCTGATAACTTTGTGAAATTACAGATATCCGTCTCTGGGATATGGCATCCAGGTAATATTATGATCTGCTTTCTTGGACTTTAGGATTTGAGTTTTCTCATCCAATGTTTTATTCATGTGCATGCCTTTGAAGTATCATTTGATGGGAAAAGATAGTTGACAATGATCTGTTGTTTGTGTGTGCTGGATGCCTGGATCTTTGGTGTTTTTTGATTTTTGTTATGAACTGAAAAATAAAATGTAGTCCGTTTATCAACTACGTTAACCTAGACAGTAGTAGAGCTGAACGTCCCTTAATTCTGTATTTACTAAGGTGAGTTGTTTTTGATGTGGCTGTATATCTGTACTTCCTGTATTTTAAAGGAGACAATTCCCAAAAGATCTTGATACGGAGTTCACTGGCTAAATGTCATAAAAGTTGGATCAATATCCTTGTATCATAGATAATTAAAAGATTTTTTTTCCTGGGTGCCCTTGTAAATGATGTTTACATAAATTACTATAAACAGACGAACAGTTTGTCGGTTTCCAGGTCATCAAGGTGCTATTCGTGGCTTGACGGTATCTACAGATGGGAGAATTCTAGTATCTTGTGGAACTGATTGCACGTAAGGCACATTATCTTTGGAATCTAGTTTGCAAAACTGAAAATTATTGTACTTTCCAACTACAATAAAATTTATTAATCCCACACATATTATCTTGTAATCTGGAAACCGTTTGTTCAGTGTCAGGCTTTGGGATGTTCCGGTTGCTACTCTTATGGAATCTGATGGCTCTGATCGTTCAGTGAGATCTTAAGTTCTATATTAGAAATTTTTCTTCCTGATGGCTCTGCGTAGAAGTATAACAAATTCATCTTTTTGTTTTCAGCCACAAGCAGTTTATGCCGGGAAGAATTCATTTTGGTAAAAATACTAAACTATTTGGAAATGTTGTGATTTCTTCTATTTGGTATGCATGCTTTGAGGCTGTTTGGATTTGTTTTTCTCTGTTACAGTTTTTGGTTTTAGTTTCCCAATTTTATTTTTTTACTTAAAAACAAAATCTGTTTACTTATTAGTATCAATGTAATTACACTCATTACTGACAATAGTAAAATGTTAAACAAGGTTGGAGAGATTAATTTTATGAATTAATTTTGTAATTAAATTTATTGTAATTTTCTTATATAATTATTTTTAAAATATTAATATTAAATTCTCATTTTTATTTAAAATGAATAATTAAAAAATAAGAAATTTATAAAAATTTTATTTATAATCTAATATATATTTATTAGTACATAATGAATTTTATTATGTATAATTTAATATTTAAATTTAATATATTTTATTTAATAAATAATTACTTTTAAAAATTTATCAAATTTAATCTTCAAAATAATACTCCTTAAAATTTTAAATTGATTATAAAATAATATATAATTATATCTTATAATAGTAATTAAAATAATTATTCGATAATGTTTATTTGGCTAATAACAAAATCAGATTATAAAAAGACAAAAATAATTTTTTATAATTTTAATAAGTTATGAAATTAGAAAGAAATTGAAACCAAAAACTCGAGTAAACAAAATTTTTTAAACCTATTTTGAAAATAAAAATAGAAAACCGAAAATAGAAGCGGAGCCAAACAAGCCTTGTATTCGGTTTCTTCTGTTTATTCGTAATCTGACTTGCTACTTTCAGGAATGTTGATCACCAGTGGGAAGGTGATCTTTTTGCCACAGCTGGTGCCCAAGTAGATATTTGGAATCATAACAGGTTTCAATCTCATTCAGTTTCAATTTTCCATTCCGCATGCAAGTTCAATTGTATCTAAGTTCTCCCTGTCCTAACAAGGTCTCAGCCAGTAAATAGTTTTGCATGGGGGACAGACACAGTAATATCTGTTAGATTTAATCCTGGAGAACCAAATCTCTTAGCAGCGTCAGCAAGGTACACATATTTTAATGGATTGATTTTCTAACTCCACCTGTTGTATGCTGTTGTTTCCAATAGGTGAAATCTCAGTAATTTGTTTCTGTGCCTTACAGTTAGGCATCAGCCCTCAGGAAACTAGGTGAATTTGGATTCTGAGCTTAGTTGCATATATGATTTCACCTACCAATGATGTAGTTAGAACTTAGCAACAGTAGTAAGGACGTGTGCTTTATTATTTTTCCTTTTGACTAGATACCTTAGGTTTTGGACTGAGGATAATATCTTGTAGTGTTCACAATTTAATTCTGAATTTCCTGTCGTTTTACTGCACATGTAATTGCTTTCAAATAACCAATTTTTTTGTATGTGAAGTCAAAAAGCTCTATCATCTTTGGTTTTCATAGATTGTTGTGTTATACAAGAGAATTAATGTGATGCTTCATGATTTATGCATTGTATAATCTGTATGTTAAGTTTGAGGTCACACGCAAGAAACTGTAATTGTCTCTGAAACTAGTGGTTTCCTTTCCACAGTGATCGCGGCATAATCCTGTATGACTTACGCTTGCAGTCTCCAGCGAGGAAAGTTATTATGAGGGTAATTTGAAACTCTACTTGAAACCTAAATTGCACTTTTAACTTTGTTGAGCTGCATTGCTTTTTCCTTAGGCAGCTGGTGAATTAACTTTTTATTGGTCATGGTGTTGGCTCTTGGTTAGGAAACATGTAAACCGATTACTCTAATGCACCTAATTCTGACCGACCAAGAATATTGATAAGGTCATCATAGTGAACAATAGTCTGGGTCTACCCTTCTTACAGGGTCTGGGATGTGTTTGAGTGTACACAGCCTTGCAAATACATTCATGGTACTTTTTCTATGATTTGAGACCTTGAATACTGTTGACAATGGATGATCGCTTTATAATTAGACCAAGTTTCATAGTTTAAAAGGCCCTCATATACCACTGTTGAATTGATGAAGTGAATAATTTAAATGTTAGTATCAACTGTACAACTTTCAGATAAAAAAGTGTGAACTAACTCCTGATGTCAATTCGAAAGTTGTTTCCCCTGACAAGACTTTAGCTGGCTTCTCGTCCATGACGTGACTATAAAATTAAATCAAAGATGCAAGTGCCACGATGTTGAATTAATGGGACTCAATTAGAGCAATTACCCTTTTTACATGGCTTTGGGGGGGTCTATGAATCTGGAATTACATGGAATTTGTGACTCGGCATAATGTATCTGATAAAGGTATAGAGAAGCCTGTGAGTCTGGAATAAATGGAATCTGTCACACGACATAACTGCATTCCAGCTTCTTATCAATTTCTTGAAGCATTTCGTACATATTCTTCTTCTATTGGAAGTTCATATTATTGTTTTCTCTGACAGATTTGAATGGTATTGCTTGTTGCAGACAAAAACCAATTCTATATGTTGGAATCCGATGGAACCTATGAACTTCACTGCTGTAAGAACTTTGATTAAACACACTTCACGTGTCATGAACAGCCATATAATTGATTTTTTATTCTTTCTTTCCCTATTATGATTTTTTGAAATTGGAAGTATGATTTTATGATTGAAGTTTAGTTGAACATCCTTAAATCACGAGCTTATGGTTCAAAACATTACTTGTGGGATGAATTTGCAATCAAGAAACTATAAATACTACTACTTTTTTTTTTGAAATTTTTTTTTTAATTTTTTTTTTGAAATTTATAAATACTACTACTGTGACATAGGGATCAAGTTTTATCTCCTTCATATGATCCTAATAGGGTGAAGGAGGAGCGTTTCATGTCAATCCAGTTTACTTATTATACTACTACTGTGACATAGGGATCAAGTTATATCTCCTTCATATGATCTTAATAAGGTGAAGGAGGAGGGTTTCATGTCTCCAGTTTACTTATTATGTCAACAATGCTGCAGGCCAATGAGGATTGCAATTGCTATAGTTATGATGCTAGGAAATTGGACGAAGCCAAGTGTGTACACAAAGATCATGTTTCTGCAGTGTAAGATGGCTGATGTGCAACATTCAGACCCTACACTTATGTTAATGGAATTTTCCCATTTTAACCATCTGTCTGGAAATTATATTAGTGACATTTTTCCTTTCTAGGATGGATATTGACTACTCACCAACTGGTCGGGAATTCGTGACGGGATCTTATGATAGAACGGTGAGTGTCCAAAGCTGTTGCTTACTCACCTGTTTTGTTTCTTATTAAAATGAGTTTTAACTTCTTAAAAAATCATTTCTGCAGGTTAGAATTTTCCAATATAATGGTGGTCACAGCCGGGAAATCTATCATACTAAGAGAATGCAAAGGTGTGATTGGTTTTGTGCTTAGACACAACTTCTGTATTCTGCCTCATTTATATTGATTGAATATGGCTTTTAAAGTCATTTCAATTACCTTGTTTTGGTAACTAGTATTTTAATCTGATTTGTGTGTAAACCTTTAACTAGGGATGGCACCCCGTCAATTTTTTTAAAATAAAAAATATAGAACTCATTTTTTTAATTGGGTCCAGGTCTGGGTTACCCAAGCTTAAGCCTACCCGAGACCCAACTCTTTTAAGTAACACGATGTTGTTTTACTTAGAATAATTAGACCTCGAGTCAGTTTGGGCCTGGGCTTGGCCCATTGACTGGTCCATTAAAAACAACTAAATTTAGGCCCATGGATTAGGAATTGCCATCCCTACCTTTAACTTACAATATGAGGACCTTTATCTAACCTGAAACACTTGATTTGCCCATGGTTCGAATTATCTTCATAATAGTAATCTTTTCTTTTGACTTAATTGTATGCCTTTGCAGGGTATTCTGTGTCAAATTCAGCTGTGATGCAAGTTACGTTATTTCAGGCAGCGATGATACCAACCTTAGACTGTGGAAGGCTAAAGCCTCGGAGCAGTTGGGAGTTGTAAGACACTTGTTCTGTTTGTTAATGGATTTTTCCCATTTCACTTGTGCTCATGTTCCAATATAATCATGACCTTCAAGTGATTATAAACAGCTCTACTTCACTTCTTAGGCTGCCATGGTAGCAAAAACTGCTATCGAGTAAAATATTCACATCATGATCTACTTGGTCGTCCATACCATGGATCATTGAGATAGAATTTTGTAATGATTTCTTGAACTGACAAGAATTTTTGCAACGATTTCTTGAACTGACATGGCTGTATTTTATCATTTGTCTTGCAGCTTCTTCCTAGGGAAAAGAAAAGGCATGAATATCACGAGGCTATTAAGGGCCGCTATAAACACCTTCCTGAGGTCAAACGTATTGTTAGGTAAAGCGATTTTGGCTTTAGCTGTGTTATTTTACAAATATTGAACTGTTGGACCAATAGTCAGGCTTTGAGAGACTGCTAATAAAGGATCGAGGACTATTGTTTTCTGTGGGTTTCAACATGTTTTTTTGGGTTATTGCAGGCATAGGCACTTACCTAAACCTATATACAAAGCTGGCATCACCTTACGTGAGATGACTGAAGCTGAGAGGAGGAAAGAAGAAAGAAGAAAAGCGCACAGCGCTCCCGGAAGCATTGTGAAAGAACCATTGCGTAAAAGAAGGATCATCAAAGAAGTTGAGTGAGGGGATGCTATGTAAACTGCTGCCTTTTGTCAGTCCCTGATTGGATGTTCTTATCTAGATGGCACCAGTCACTCATCTGTTGTCATAAAAGTTTTTCCAAGTTAGGCAGTCCCATTGAAGTTGGGATGGTGAAGAATACGGCCCTTTCATAGTATAGATGCTTGGCTGGGTTCTTTGTAATCAGTTCAATTTTGATGAACACTTCAATCATTGATGGATATCATTCCTTTTTTTTTTAAGTGCATTTTAAATTCTAAGTTTTTCACTAATCTGAACGTTTTAGAATATACAAAATAAAATTTAAAAGATTTCATAAAGTAACGCGATAAACTTTATGAGTCGGACGTCGTATTCATATTCAATTGTGCCGGTTTATGTTCAAGTAACTTTCACCAAAGATCATGGTAGGTTTCATACAATGATTTTTGCTATAATGATTAATGAATGCGAGTTTGGTGGAACCCAGTTGACATGATGAAACAGAAGAGAAGAACCCAGTTAAGCTGAATAATTGATAGACGTGTAGAAATCATAGCAAAGTAACAGGACATGGGCGTCCTTCAAGAAGTTGCAGCCTTAAGCCCTGCTTAAATCTAAATCCCTCTGTTTTTGTATCGCCCTGACCCATTCAAAATTGGGGAAATTAGGTTTTAGTAAATTTAGGTTACTGAAATTATGGACCATATTATGTCAGATTAATTGTTTTCGTGACAGTGGGGTCTTAAAAAACGGAAATTCCAAATAAAAAAAATTTAATGGAGAAATTAATTTTTTAAAACTTGAGGGCTTTTTATATAGTCTTAAAATGTAAATATAATTATGATGTAATTTTATTTTAAATGAATCAAATAGATATACAAGTACTGCAAAGCTAATTATTTTAAATAATTTTTATAGGATTGATACTGGCCATTAAAAAAGTTAAACTTTTGCGTTAGTTCTCTATGTTCAAATTTTATTTATAGAGACTAAGAGAAATATATTCTTTTTAATCTCATTTTTATAATAAACTAATTATTATTATCACTGATTGCAAAAATTGTATTTTAGTGTATAATTTTTCATAAACATTATCTTATTGTCGTAAAAGTAATAAATTTAGACATAAAGATCTTTTCTCTAATTTGAACTTTGCTTTAATTAATTAAGTAAATTAAAATAATTTAAAAGTAATATTAATTTTAAAAACATAATAATTAAGAGTTTTCTTAAATAATTTTGAAGAAAAATTTTATCTTTTGTTTAAAAACTATATAATGGTTAGAAAGAATATTCGACATGTAATTACTAATTCCACCGGATAGGTTAAAAACTCCAAAGTTAATATTAATAGATTAATTTTACAATAGGTTTATCTAAAGAGGTTGGTAATTGAAGTTACAAGAAAATGTTTACTTTAGTAGGTGCTATTGTCACCCAACCACTTGTATTCATTTTATGATGTAATTAACATTAAAGTTATAGGGAATGAGACTCACAAATCAAACTAAACCACAGACACCTGATTTTATTTTATTTGAAAAATGCCAACATTATGGTTTGGAGTAATTGATATTTGTATTTACAGCTGAGCTTTACATTTATACAAGGGAAGATTACATTTGAATGTAATTGTATCTTGTGAGGACCTTAAGGGATAGACCTGTATAACAACTAGAATAAGATCTCCAGCTAACTGTCATTTATGTATGATTTATCCTTATCATGCCCCCTCAAGTTGTAACGGGGTAGGAACCACATATAGCTTGTCACGTAGATGCTGAAACCTGGCCTTAGACAAATGTTTGATAAGAATGTCTGCACATTGATCAGAGGAGCAGACATAGTGTACCTGAAGTTCCTTCTGGTGGACCTTGTATCGCACAAAATGAAAACCAACTTCAATGTGCTTGGTTCTGAAGTGAAAAATTGGACTGGCAGTCATATATGTGGCACTTAAGTTGTCAGACCAAATTGTTGGAATGGCTTGCGGACAACCTAATTCAAGGAGCAGAGTTTTGATTCACAAAGTTTCTGAACTGGCAGTGGCAATTGCACGATATTCAGCTTCCATTGATAAGCAGGAGATGGATCTTTGTTTCTTCACAGACTAGCTAACTATATTATTGCCTAAAAAGATAGCAAACCCTGTGGTTGATTTTCGATCATCAATAGATCGCCCCTAATCAACATCACAAAAACTGTTAATGTGCAATCATGAAGCTTTGGAGAGAAAGATACCATAGCGAGATGTGGCCTGTAGGTAACGAAGAATTCGCTTGACAGCAGACCAATGGACAGAGGTTAGAGCATGCATAAATTGTGCTACACGATTGACAGCAAAGGCAATCTCAAGGCGGGTAAAGGTCAAGTATTGTAAACCACCTACAATAGAATGATAGTGAAGTTGAGATGGGGCTCGCCCGAATGAATGCTTAATCAGTCAGTGTTAGTAGCAGGAGTGGAGACGGGATTGCAGCTACCCATATTGGCCTTCACAGGTAGTTCTAGAATGTATTTATGTTGATGAAGAAAAAGACCATCCTTGGACCATTGTGCTTCAATTCCCATAAAGTAGTTTAAGGATCCAAGATTACGCATTGAAAAATATTGTTCAAGCTGACCAATTAGATGTTAAATATATTGAGAGTCATTGCCTGTGATAAGAAGGTCGTCAACATAAATGAGGCAATAGATCTTCTGAGAGCGTTGTCGCCGAATGTATAGAGAGACATCAGATTTGGAACCAACAAAACCAAGTTGTAGGAATACATTAGTTAATTTTTTGAACCACATTTTGGGGGCTTGTTTAAGTCCATATAAGGACTTGAGTGATCGACAGATTTGGAATGGGTAGAGAGGATAAACAAAACCACTTGGTTGTTTATCGCGGTTTTGTCGTTCGATTAATTTAATTGACCTTGGAAATCGGTCAAAATTAATAATTCCAAGATTGCAGCAAGCTGAACCTCGGGTCGTCTCTCTCTGGAACCGATATGCAATTGA
>JAOTBA010000007.1:10384706-10403960 GCA_025629845.1 Erythroxylum squamatum | reverse complement strand
CACAACTGACCACAAAAGGGATTAATGTAAGTCACAAGATCTCATCTTACATTGTGTGAGACCCTTGAGGTTAAGAATAACCTCATCATATACCCTTATGACTCTTGTTTCATTCTTGAGAATTGAATTTAAGGTTTGCTACTTTAGGTTATTGACAAAAGATCATGCAAGATGCGATCCTATGGAATAATTCTAGGAAAGCAAATTAAATTTAATCCAACAGAGAATTGAGAACAGAGGAAGGTCATTTAATTTAGATCATTGACTCGCATGAAAAGTATTCATAGATAGCTATCGTCTCTTTAGTAGAGAACTTGAATACAGTCATGACTCAAGAGACTAAATGAGATCAAAGAAAAATGCAAATGCGATATATGACCTAGGGTATAGCATACAATGTCTACTCAAGGACCCATAAGTCCCAGGATCAATTAAATCGAGATGTCATATACTCCTAACAGATATGTGACAATGTGCTCTCGTCGTATCCTGGTCACACCAGTTATTGAACTAGTATGAGCACTAAAAAGTTGTTTTTTTAAAATTAAACTAAAACCCATCATGTGTGAGTGGGAGATAATGACATATTATACACCCATGAGGGATTTTTAAGTCATTATTATTCATATAACTACCAGAGGGAGTTATAGCTTTGTTTAATTGTAAAAGAACCGAAGAACGAAACATATAAAATAAAAGCAGTGTGTGTTTCTTCAAAGATATATGTGTGACGGTCTTTTACACGAAGAACAAAAGGGGAAGAAAAAAGTTCTCAGCAGTAAAAGGTTTAAAGCAAACTTCTTTAACCGGTGGAGTAACAACGATCAACCAAGTATGTATTTTTCGTTTTCTATGCATATAAAATCGATCCTGTGTTTAACATAATCTTTGTGACTATGTTTCGATATGTTAATTTTCTAACAGTTTGTCAATACACGATCTATAAGTATATAAACCTCTAAAATGTGTCCTTTATACACCTTTAAATCTTTGCTAGAACGTCTCTTTTACCTGGGCTAAAACCCCGTTTTGATTTTAAAAAACTTACAATATTTCATCATTGCATAAACATAAATCGAGTTGGGGAAATTCAACAATATCTTCAATTGGACTGTTAAGTTTTATGTTTTATTTTAGTAATTAAAATTATTTTATGTTAGAGAAATTTGTCTGGCTCTAAAATAGTTGTCACGTCATTATTATTCAAGAAGAAACATAAGCCTTAATTACTGAAATGTCCAAACCCATAATAGGAGTTTAGTTGTTGAAAAGTCGTGATCTTATTTTGTAAATTTTAAATAAAAGTCCTTGAATTATTATTTTTTACTCATTAATTGTGTAAATTGTTACTATTATCCCTAGTAGTTATCAAGCCAAAAGTGTGTTTTTAACCTTAATATTTACATTATAATACAACTTAAATTATAATATTTTTGAGTGTTTAAATTGGATCATAATGTTTTTAAAATATTTGGAACAAATCTTAAGTAGATAAAAAATTTGATGGAGTTAATTCCTTCTCAGATAAATGTTACGTTAATATTAACCCGACATTATTTTTAAAAAAATGTAACGAGAAATTAATTTCGTTAAACCTTTTATTCAATTAGGATTTATTTTGAATGTTTTGAAAATGTTAAGGTTTAATTTTAACAATTTAGAACGTTAGATCTGTTTTGTATTTTATTATAAATATTGAAGTTAAAATACGTTTTGAGTCAAATTTTCCAAGGACACTGTTGATATTTAGAGGTAAGGCATCAAGTTTAAAAATAATAATAACACAGTCACAGAAAGAGAGGTACTATCTGCCATTTCCAGAACCTGAAGGGCCCATTAGCAACTGAAGTATTTCTCAAGTTTGTCCTTTTTATAGTAATTTAATCGAATTCCATAAGTAAAACAAATTAAAGAACAAGAGTTTAACCTTACCCAAAAAAAAAAAAAAAGAACAAGAGTTTAAAAGCTTCGAGCAGGTGGATCCCCCCTTCGTAATAAATAAGCAGCGAAACGCACAACGTACCAGAGTAAAACGGCAAATAAGATAGAAAAAGTAAAATGTTTCTAGAAAAAAGTCAAAAACAAAAAGAATAGAGGAAGTAGCCGTTGGGACACAGATTCAAATCAAAACCCAAATGGTCACATTGCAGCTTTTCGTTTCATAAAGAACAAGAACAAACTGCACTCTTCTTCCATCTCTCTCTTTCTCCGTCCCTCAAGCGCTCCACTTTCTCTTTTTAGATCTGTTTCTTCTTCTTTCATAGAATCTGATATTTTCGGATCATATCTGGGTGAGTAAGTGCTCTCATTTCCTTTCCGATTTATGCTTTCTAAATGTGGAACCTTAATATGACCAGAAAATGAAGGCAGCTTAACTTTCCTTTTCGGTCTGGATTCAGATTGCATTTTCGTTTAGATTGGAGTATCTATTGTGAGTTATGGTTTTAATTGAAGTTGTTAATTGAATTTCAAAGATCGATTAGTTCTCTTTTGCGTCGTAACAATTTAATACTCAATTTAGGATTTCTTGTTAGTTATCTGAACAAATTCATGAATTGGCTTACTCTTGTTTTCGATGGCATTATAATCAATAGGTCGGTCACAATAAGATGACAAGAACACCTGGAACTCCGGCTTCGAGGATTGATAAGACACCGGTTTCTACACCTGGTGGACCCAAATCTAAGGAAGAGAAGATCGTGGTTACTGTAAGATTGAGGCCTCTAAACAAGAAGGAGCAGTTGGCCAAAGACCAAGTAGCATGGGAGTGTGTGGATGATAATACCATTGTCTTCAGGCCGCCGCCCCCTCATGACCGTACAGCTCAACCAGCCTCTTTCAACTTTGGTAAGTTTTCCCTCTGGGTTGAATTGGATTCATTTTATTTTTTGGTGTTGATTTAAATAATAGATTGCTTTTTTTGACAGATAAAGTTTTTGGCCCGGCTTGTTTAACCGAAACTGTGTACGAGGATGGAGTTAAGAATGTTGCGTTGTCTGCTTTGATGGGCATAAATGGTGACCTGATAATCCATGTTTACATGTGAATATCTCTATCTGATTCTGCACTTCCAGTGCAATTAATTATTGATTAATGTTTGTTACAGCTACCATCTTTGCCTATGGTCAAACTAGCAGCGGCAAGACATACACGATGAGAGGGATAACTGAGAAAGCTGTTAACGACATCTATAACCACATAATACTTGTAAGTGTACCACTTTTTTACTCATATCATTAATACAAGCCTATGTTTTAAACCTATTTTTCGTTTTGTCTTTTGACTTCAGACTCCAGAGAGAGATTTTACAATCAAGATTTCTGGACTAGAAATCTATAATGAAAATGTTAGGGACCTGTTAAATTCAGAATCTGGTCGCAATCTCAAGCTTCTAGATGATCCAGAGGTATTGCTTTTGCCAACTTCAGTCCACAAATAAGAATGGACTACTCGTACTCTTCCGAATGTTTTTCTATTATCTACTGAATCTCTTGCCACATGCAGAAAGGTACTGTGGTTGAGAAGTTGGTGGAAGAGACGGCAAGTAATGATCAGCACTTAAGGCATCTAATAAGCATATGTGAAGGTAATTTGATGGCGTGCGTGGCTGAATTTTCCTTTTCAAATATGTGCTGATGAGAAATTTGATCAATGTATTTCTGGTTCGGTTGTAGCCCAGAGGCAAGTTGGTGAAACTGCCCTTAATGATACTAGCTCACGGTCACACCAAATCATAAGGCTGGTAAGATTCGGGGGCATGTTTTCGATTGATTTATGCTTTTGACCGCAGAAACACGGATGTAAACTGCATTTTTGTTGTTCAAGCAGACAATACAAAGTACTCTCCGTGAAAATTCAGATTGTGTGAGGTCTTATGTTGCAAGTCTGGTAAGAAATTGGAAGTTATATTTCCACCCATCATTTTTCCTCATGAACCATCCATATTAGTCAAGTGATTCTTACAAGATTACTCTTCTTGGAAATCAATTGTTCACAGAATTTTGTAGATTTAGCTGGAAGTGAAAGAGCCTCTCAAACACATGCAGATGGTGCTAGGCTGAGGGAAGGTTGCCATATTAATCTTAGTTTGATGACCTTGACAACTGTAATCAGAAAGCTAAGGTGAGAAGTGATTTAGGCTAGTCTTTCATGTTTGGCAAATATTTGATGACCTTCAAAATAGTCTTGCCTTTTGTATTTATTCTTAAGATTATCTTGAATTGATTGTGGATAATTTCCAGTGTTGGGAAACGAAGTGGTCATATACCTTACCGAGACTCAAAGTTGACTCGCATACTGCAGCACTCGCTCGGTGGGAATGCACGAACTGCCATCATATGTACTTTAAGTCCAGCACTGACTCATGTTGAACAATCACGAAACACACTATTCTTTGCCACGAGAGCGAAGGAAGTAACTAATAATGCCCAAGTTAATATGGTATCAATCTGTTGTTTCTAAAACTGTTTGATAGATCTCCCTTCTAACATCAGGTGACAACTTAAATATTGAACTTCTCATCATTTCCCCTGTTTCCTTTAAACAAAATTTGCCCAGGTTGTTTCGGACAAGCAATTGGTGAAACATCTGCAGAAGGAAGTAGCAAGGCTGGAAGCAGAGCTGCGCACCCCTGATCCTTCGAAGGAAAAAGACATGAAAATACAGCAGGTAAGTTTCGGTGTAGGGGTTTCCGAGTGAAGACTAGCATCCGTGGTAATGTTAATAAACTGCTTATTTGAATGTAATCGTCTCTATGTCTAGATGGAGATGGAAATTGAAGAACTTAGGCGGCAGAGGGACATGGCACAATCTCAAGTGGACGATTTACGTCGAAAACTTGAAGAGGATCAGCAAGCTTCAAGCACTTTGAAATCACCACGACCATCAGTGAAGAAATGTCTTTCTTATTCTGATGCATTGTTTCCGAAACTTGACGGAAAGGAGTTAGGTCAGTGTGATAGAAGGAGAAAAACCATATTACGGCAGTCTATGAGGCAATCATCAGCTGCGCCATTCACTCTCATGCATGAAATTCGCAAACTTGAACACCTTCAGGAGCAACTTGGAGAAGAAGCTAATCGAGCTCTTGAAGTATTACAGAAAGAGGTGGCCTGCCATAGGTTAGGTAACCAAGATGCAGCGGAGACAATTGCTAAGCTGCAAGCAGAAATAAGAGAAATGCGTTCCATCCAACCTCTTCTAAAAGAAGTTGAAATGGAAAATGTCATAGCCCCTAACAAAAGTGTTGGCGCCAATCTTAAGGAAGAGATAACAAGACTCCACTCACAAGGTAGCACAATCGCCAACCTTGAAGAGCAACTGGAAAACGTACAGAAATCTATAGACAAGTTAGTAATGTCCCTTCCAAGCAATAATGTAGAGTCCAACTGTGAAGCAACTCCAAAATCAAAGAACCAACCAAAAAAGAAAAAGATACTTCCCCTTATTTCAAGTAATGGTGCCAATCGGCAAACTTTCATAAGATCTCCTTGTTCACCTCTATCGACTTCTCGACAAATTGTGGATACTGATATTGAAAATCGAGCTCCAGAGAATGATGACATTGTATCTAGCGGGACCTTGCCAGATTCTGAGAAAGAAACTCCTACAAAAACTGAAGAAGGTGGAGATGTACCATTGAAAGAAGGCACTGGCTATAGGCGATCAAGTTCAGTGAACATGAAGAAAATGCAGAAGATGTTCCAAAATGCAGCAGAAGAGAATGTCAGAAGCATACGGGCCTATGTGACTGAACTGAAAGAACGTGTTGCAAAACTGCAATACCAGAAGCAACTACTTGTTTGTCAGGTATAATAGTTTATATTCTTGAATTGAGTCAGAAGATTTCCAATGCTTATCACCATAACGCTCAGTTTGTTTTGTTTTAAAATTTCCTATTAATGATAAACCTTCTGTACGTATGCTCTTTTAGGTCCTTGAACTGGAAGCAAACGAGGCAGCTGGATATAATCCAGAGGAAGAAGAGATTATGAATGAGCCAGGGGAGCCCCCTGTCTCATGGCAATTAATTTTTAAGGAGCAGAGGCAGCAGATCATTGAGTTATGGGATGTGTGCTATGTATCCATTATTCATAGGACACAGTTTTATTTATTATTTAAAGGGGATCCTGCTGATCAAATATACATGGAAGTGGAGCTCAGACGCTTGACCTGGTTGCAACAGCATTTGTCAGAACTTGGCGATGCAAGCCCAGCTCGTGTTGGAGATGAGCCAACAGTTTCCCTATCATCAAGGTTCTCTCTTTTTACTTCTCAACATAACCGGGAAAGACAGCTCTCTTTGTTTTCTTTCAGTTCTTTCGAGTAATGAAAGAATCGTCTATTTATTCTATTTACTTGCAGCATTAGGGCATTGAAACGTGAAAGGGAATTCCTTGCCAAGAGGCTGACATCACGCTTGACTGTAGAAGAGAGAGAGCTATTATATCTTAAATGGGATGTCCCACTTGAGGGAAAGCAGAGGAAGCTGCAATTCATATGTAAACTGTGGACAGATCCCCATGACGCGAAGCACATTCAAGAGAGTGCTGAGATTGTAGCAAAGCTTGTAGGATTCTGTGAAGGAGGAAACATGTCGAAGGAGATGTTTGAACTCAATTTTGCAGTTCCTACTGATAAGAGACCATGGATCATGGGCTGGAACCCAATTTCAAACCTGCTAAATTTGTGAGAAATGCATTTTCTGTACATGTAAATCAATTCTGGAGTTCCTCTCCAAATGTTTGATGTTGAATTTCCGTCATAATGCTTTCGGATACTTTCATAATGAATTTTGCGTTATCATTTCAATAAGAATTGATGCCTGTTAACTCCATGAGGTAGTAAAGTTCATTTATTTATTGAAGGTTGGATCTTGGTACATCTTATTTCACTCAGATGAACGGGATGTTGTAGGCTGATGAATGAGATTGTGAGCTCTAGTAATTCTGCATCAGTGTGTGAGGAGAGGTTGGTGCTTATCCCAACAATTATACATATGATAAACCACACCAAAGTTCCAATATTGTTGCCATGTGATCATGACTACACATTTATTTACGGATTCTTATCAAACTATTGCTCCACAAGGAGTACCATATATATCATACATGCCACACCCAAATATAAAGAAAATCTAATTTATAATCCAAATGTGCCAGAATCTAAGAGCAGCAGCAAGATAAAGCTTTGGTGATGACGACTTAGCATTTGGGGTACGGAGTTCCGCAGGTGGATGCAACCTTCCTGGCATTTGGGGAGTCGACAAACTTCTTGAGTCTTGGGTCGTTAAGGTACTGGCAAAGACACGGCTTCTGTTCCTTGATCTTGTCGCAACACAGCTGAGATGGGGGAGAACTTGAAGTTATAGCACTAACACAAGGGCTCAGTTCAGTTGGGTTGCATGTCACTGCCAGTGTCACTTGTATTTCAGCTGCCATTATCAGCATCAAAAACAGAGTGCAAATTGCCACATACGAGTCCTTCATTTTCACTGCACAATAAATGGACTAGCTTCGGTGTGCGCTTAGGGAGAGATAGAGAAGTAGGTTTATGGTACATTAAGCATTGGTTGCGGTCTCACTTTATAGATGATGGAAAGTGGAAAAGAATAGGAAAACTTTGTAATTTCTCAATTAATGGCCATGGTCACTACAAGGAAAACAATAGAAGAAAACTCTAGTTTAGTGGTCCACTCATTTGTTCCAGTGAAATCCTTCCTACCCACTTCGTAAGGGAGAATGATAGGAGTAACAGGATACAGCTCTCGGCCATTGTTCTTGCTCTTTTGTATCTCACGGTTTACACACTTTTTCAAGTATCAGATCTTCAGGAGGAGGAAATCCAGTTGCTTTAAGGATATCAACAAGATTTCACATCTACCTAGGGCCAGTTCTACTAATGATTTAAGATCTAGTAGGTATCTATCTCCACTTTATCCTCCATATTGATGCTATTGTTGATTTCACTGGTCAATAGGTAAGAATGTGGAATATTGACCTTTTTTTTTTTTTTTTTGTCTTGTTGATTTCTTGATTAGTGGAACCCTGCATGCTTAGTATCATCAATCATTACACCGGATATGGATAGTGCTTCATGCATCTCCTTTTCTATTGCTTATAACCTCGGTCATATCATGGCAATTAGTCAACATTTTTACCGTATTTTCCAACTTTCCATATACTAAAAAAAATTTACAAACTAAATTATCATCTTTAGTTTTTTGCTACCTTTCCATTTTTTGAATGGTTTCTTTGATGAATTATTGCAAGACATAAGGTCTCCTTTTGTTAGACAAGTTTTAAAGTTAACCTAGTTGTTAATAAGCTATTCAAACCCTTAAATCAGTGGTATTTTTTAAGTTTAAAAATCATATATTTGATTTAATTTTTATTTTTGTTCTAAACTTAACCAAAACAAACCAATATAATTAAATATACTTTATTAATATGATTATTTTAATTTTCAATAAATTTCTTTTTATTAAAAAACTCCAAACAATGGCGATACCCTTTAAGAAAATAACATCTTTTAAATACTTCACTCAATTTCTCTATTGTTTTTTTGTTAATTCTTGTTAAATTTTAATTTAATAAAAGCAGAGAAATTTATGTTTAAAATCCTTATTTACTGAAATTTCTTAATCTTGATACTTAACAAATGTTTAGGTGTTTTCTAATCACTTATTTTCTAATATTTCATATTTAATAATATATAAAATCGATAATATTTTTCATGTTAAATATACAAAATTTCCACTGTAATTATTTAGTCAACTAAAAATTTTATTCTGTAAATATTTTTAAATTTTATCGAATTATGACTAAAATTCTTACTTTTCTATATATAACTCACTCGTATATTAAAATATTAGTCTATAAAAATTTAAAATATTATTAAACTTTTTCTGTACTTTTAGTGATATTAAAACCAAAAATTATTAAACCATTCTAAACCACCCAAAAAACTATATTTATTTAGATGGGCTTGAGTTGGCTTAATTTTTGGATGATTTAGTTTGATTTAAATACAAAAATTAATATATAAATTAATTGATATATTTTTTTTTATAGAAACCACCTAAAACCACCCACTACTCATCCCTAAATTTACCAATTACTCACACCTCTGAACCCATCCCTGCCACCACCACAATATGGATTTAAACCCCACTCCTTCCCCCTTCTATCACCTAACCATCCTCTTATGGAACAGTCAAAAGAACGCATGCCTATACCAATAATAACTAAAAATAACCATAATCCACAAAAAACCTAACCATCAAACATAGACATAAGTGGTAGGAGAACAGAATATCAACACAAAATTGTAAATGCACTCCTCCATCTAAAATTAGTGAGCACAAAGCGGTATCCCCTCTAATAAAAGTCTTGAAGGTAGAAGCAATAAGATGGAGTACAACAACCGTAGATTACTTTAAGGAAAGAAGATCCCCATTTCCTATAATGAAAGCATGAGCTTTTTTGAACTAGAAACAGTATGGACTTACTGAAGTACTAGTGAATGAAGAAGAAACAATCATTTTTAGATCTGCCAACTCAAAGGTGACTGAATCCGGTCCTTGGCATATACATAACAACCCTATTTTTCTACAAAATTAGAGACCAAGTTTAGTGTTGGAAGAAATTAAAATGTCTAATATACCTATTTGGATGTGCATTCATAAGGTACCACTAGAATAGTGGACTATAAAAGGGCTAAGTTATCTAGCTAGCTTTGTAGGCAAACTAATGCACCTAGACCATGTTATAGAAAAAATCAAAAGAATAAACTATGCAAGGGTTTGTGTTCTCATGGAGATAGTGAAGGATCTCCCAGGAGAAATTTCCATAATGAGACTCAATGAAGAAATGGAAGTAGTTGAGGCAATGGTGAAGGTGTCATATGCGTATAAGCCTGAGACTCAAATTAAAAAACTTTGGAAACACATGGGGAGAACTTTCAAAATTGGAGAAAATGATAAGTTAACTATAGGATTGGGTCAGGAGGAATTTGATATCTTACCTAGTGAGAAGGATAAAGAAGGAATAATAACAACACATCAGGTCTAGATGCAGACATCATTAACACAATAAAGCACAACTAGGAAACAACTGAGATTTACAACATCTAATAGAAGCAAGTCCAGTAGGAAGAAGAAAATTGTTCTTCTAATAGGGGGAACATGATAACAGTAGCATGGAGTGTTATGAGGGTTAAATACCTTTGCAAAATAGTTTGACATTAAAAAAGTAACTCATGATTTCAAGCATGACATTTTGGGCCTTTTGGAAACAAGGATTAGGAAGGAAAAATGCTCCATTTCCATATTTTGTCTACTAAATGGGGGTGATAAATAATTTCTACTCCCATTATAATGGGAGAATTCTAATCCTATGCAATAAGGACAAGGTAAAAGTTCAAAGTGTTGATACCAATAAACAACTTTTAAAACAAAATTTAGGTATAAGTACCATGATGTCTTTTATACATGGCTTCAATCCCAATTTTCAAATAAAAGAGCGGTGGAATAAACTAAGATCTCTAGCAACTAACTAGTAACCATGGTTGTTGTTTAGAGACTTTAACACAACACTTAACTTTGAAGAAGTAGAGGGTAACACTAATAATATAAATCACAGTGAAGATTTTAGGAGATGTGAATATAGTATAAATGTCCTATTTTTCTACGAAATTGGGGACCAAGTTTAGTGTTGGAAGAAATTAGAATGTCTAACATACCTATTTGGACGTGCATTCATAAGGTACCAATAGAAGAGTGGACTATAAAAGGGCTAAGTTATCTAGCTAGCTTTGTAGGCAAACTAATGTACCTACACCAGGTTATAGCAAAAATCAAAAGAATAAACTATGCAAGAGTGTGTGTTCTCATGGAGATAGTGAGGGATCTCCCAAGAGAAATTCTAACAATGAGACTTAATGAAGAAATGGAAGTAGTTGAGGATATGGTGAAGTTGTCATATTCCCATAAGCCTGAGACCCAAATTAAAAAACTTTGGAAACACATATGGAGAACTTTCAAAATTGGTGAATATAATAAGTTAACTGCAGGATTGGGTCAGGAGGAATTTGATATCTTACCTAGTGGGAAGGATATAGAAGAAAATAATAACCACACATCAGGTCTGGATGCAGACAACATTAACACAGTAAAGAACAACTAGGAAACTATTGAGATTTGCAAGATTTAATAGAAGCAAGTCTAGTAGGAAGAAGAAAATTTTTCTTCTAATGGGGGAACAGGATAATAGTAGCATGTAGTTTTAGGAGGGTTAGATACCTTTGCAAAACAGTTTGACATCAAATAAGTAACTCATGATTCGGAGCTTGACATTTTGGGCCTTTTGGAAATAAGGATTAGGAAGAAAAAATGCTCCATTTTCCTTATTTTGTCTACAAAATGGGGGGACAGGGGGTCGTCGGGGTGATAAATAATTTTTACTCCCACTATAATGGGAGAATTCTAATCCTATGCAATAAGGGCAAGGTAGAAGTTTAAAGTATTAAAAACAATGAACAACTTTTTAAAACGAAATTTAGGTGTAGGAACACATGATGTCTTTTATACATGGCTTCAATCACAATTTTCAAATAAAAGAGCTGTGGAATAAACTAAGATCTCTAGCAACCAATTAGTCACCATGTTGTTATTTCCAGACTTTAACACAACACTTAACTTTGAAGAAGTTGAGGGTAACACTAGTAATATAAATCACAGGGAAGATTTTAGGAGATGTGTATATAGCATAGATGTCCTATTTTTCTACAAAATTGGAGACCAAGTTTAGTGTTGGAAGAAATTAGAGTGTCTAACATACCTATTTGGATGTGCATTCATAAGGTACCCCTAGAATAGTGGACTATAAAAGGGCTAAGTTATCTAGCTAGCTTTGTAGGCAAACTAATGTACCTAAACCAGGTATAGGAAAAATCAAAAGAATAAACTATGTAATGGTATGTGTCCTCATGGAGATAGTGAGGGATCTCCCAGGAGAAATTCCGATAATGAGACTTAATGAAGAAATGGAAGTAGTTGAGGATATGGTGAAGGTGTCATATACTTATAAGCCTGAGACCCAAATCAAAAATCTTTGGAAACGCATAGGGAGAACTTTCAAAATTGGAGAATATAATGAGTTAATGATAGGATTGGGTCAAGATGAATTTGATATCTTACATAGTGGGAAGGATAGAGAAGAAAATAATAACAACACATCAGGTCTGGATGCAGACAACATTAACATAGTTAAGCACAACTAGGAAACTATTGAGATTTGCAACATTTAATATAAGGAAGTCTAGTAGGAAGAAGAAAATTTTTCTTCTAATAGGGGGAACATGATAATAGTAGCATGGAGTGTTAGGAGGGTTAAATACCTTTGCAAACAGTTTGACATCAAAAAAATAATTCATGATTTTAAGGTCGACATTTTGGGCCTTTTGAAAACAAGGGATTAGGAAGGAAAAATGCTCCATTTTCCTTATTTTGTCTACTAAATGGGGGATGATAAATAATTTTTACTCCCATTATAATGGGAGAATTCTGATCCTATGCAATAAGGATAAGGTAGAAGTTCAAATTGTTGATACCAATGAACAACTTTTTAAAACGAAATTTAGGCGTATGAACACATGATGTCTTTTATACATGGCTTCAATCACAATTTTCAAATAAAAGAGATGTGGAATAAACTAAGATCTCTAGCAACTAACTAGTCACCATGGTTGTTGTTTGGAGACTTTAACACAACACTTAACTTTGAAGAAGTAGAGGTTAACACTAGTAATATAAATCATAGTGAAGATTTTAGGAGATGTGTATATAGTATAGATGTCCTATTGTTCTACAAAATTGGGGACCAAGTTTAGTGTTGGAAGAAATTAGAATGTCTAACATATCTATTTGGATGTGCATTCATAAGGTACCCCTAGAATAGTGGACTATAAAAGGGCTAAGTTATTTAGCTAGCTTTGTAGGCAAACTAATGTACCTAGATCATGTTATAGAAAAAATCAAAAGAATAAACTATGCAAGGGTGTGTGTTCTCCTGGAGATAGTGAGGGATCTCCCAGGAGAAATTCCCATAATAAGACTCAATAAAGACATGGAAGTAGTTGAGGATATGGTGAAGGTGTCATATCCCTAGAAGCCTGATACCCAAATTAAAAACTTAGGAAACCCATCGGGAGAACTTTCAAAACTGGAGAATATAATGAGTTAAATATAGGATTGGGTCGGGAGGAATTTAATATCTTACCTAGTGGGAAGGATAGAGAACAAAAATACTAACAACACATCAGGTCTGGATGCAAACAACATTAACACCGTAATGCACAACTAGGAAACTGTTGAGATTTGCAACATTTAATGAAAGGAAGTCCAATAGGAAGAAGAAAATTTTTCTTCTAATAGGGGGAACATGATAATAAGAGCATGGAGTGTTATGAGAGTTAGATACCTTTGCAAAACAGTTTGACATCAAAAAAGCAATTCATGATTTCAAGCTTGACATTTTGGGCCTTTTGGAAACAAGGATTAGGAAGAAAAAATGCTCCATTTTCCATATTCTATCTACTAAATAGGGGGTGATAAATAATTTTTACTCCCACTATAATGGGAGAATTATAATCCTATGCAATAAGGACAAGGTAGATGTTCAAAGTGTTGATACCAATGAACAACTTTTTAAAACAAAATTTTGGTGTAGGAACACATGATGTGTTTTATATATGGCTTCAATCGCAATTTTCAAATAAAAGAGAGGTGGAATAAACTAAGATCTCTAGCAACCAGCTAGTCACCATGGTTGTTGTTTAGAGACTTTGACACAACACTTAACTTTGAAGAAGCAGAGGGTAACACTAGTAATATAAATCAAAGTCAAGATTTTAGGAGATGTGTATATAGTATAGATGTCCAAAATCATAGCTAAAGTGCCCTCAAAGAGAATGAAAAGAGTGCTTCCTAAGCACACAAGACTGCAATAGGGTGCATTCCTTTCAAGAAGCCAGCTAGGAGATAATATCCTAATAGTTCTAGAAATTATAAGGAATTGCACAAGGAAAAAAGAGATAAATAATTGCAAATTAAAAGTATATTTTAAAAAAGCCTATGACTTACGAGACTGGAATTTTTTCCTTAATTACCTGAAAGCCTACAAATTTCCTATAATTTTCATAAGATGGATTGAATAGTGCATAACCAGAGTCTCTTATAATATGCTAATCAGTAGAGAACCATCCAACAAAATTATAGGGCAAAAGGCCTACATCAAGGGGATCCCATTTCCCCATTTCTATTCTCCATAGCTATGGAATTTCTAAACAATCTCTTAAATAGGGGGATAGAAAGAAGCCCTCTATTTAAATTTAGGGATCTTAAACCTCAACTTTACAAGTTCCCTACTATTATTCTCTAGGGCTAATCATCATTTCATTACCTCGCTTATTACAACTCTAAGAATATTTATAAAGTATCAAGGCTAGAAGTTAACAATTAAAATAGTGGGATATACATATCAACTAATGCACTACAAAATGCTTAGTGGATCTCCAATGTTACAGGTATAAAGTTACTTCAATCACCATTTATCTATCTTTACATACCTATAAACTCTACAAAGCATAAATTATTAGAGTTCAAACCATTAAAGAAGAAGATTAGAAGTAGAATTCAGAATTGGAGTGCTAACAACCTATTAATGGTAGGTCAACTACAATTGACTGATTATATCCTATCTTTAATCAACATTTATTAAGCCTCTCATCTGGTATTACTAAGCATAGTAATAAAAGCCATAAATAAATTCATGAGAAGAATTTTACGGAATGGAAATGGGCAAGGCAAAAACAAAGCTAGTATTAAATGGAGTAATATTTGTAAGCCTAGAAAACAAGGAGGACTAGGCCTCATACCTATCAAAGTATTCAATGACACGATGTTAATAAGAAGATTTTGGAGACTAATTAGAAAGGAAGATTCCTCATGGGTAAATTAGGTGTGGTGGGAATACATAATCAAGAAATATATGGAATGTCAAAATTCTAGATAGGGGATCAACTACATAGAGAAAGATTATAGAGATAAATATTTTTTACTCCCATTATGATGGGAGAATTCTAATCCTATGCAATAAGGACTAGGTAGAAGTTCAAAGTGTTGATACCAATGAACAACTTTTTAAAACGAAATTTAGGTGTAGGAACACATGATGTCTTTCATACATGGCTTCAATCACAATTTTCAAATAAAAGAGCTGTGGAATAAACTAAGATCTCTAGCAACCAACTAGTCACCATGGTTGTTATTTCCAAACTTTAACACAACACTTAACTTTGAAGAAGTAGAGGGTAACATTAGTAATATAAATGACAGTGAATATTTTAGGAGATATGTATATAGTGTAGATGTCCTATTTTTCTACAAAATTGGAGACCAAGTTTAGTGTTGGAAGAAATTAGAGTGTCTAATGTACCTATTTGGATGTGAATTCATAAAGTACCACTAGAATAGTGAACAATAAAAGGGATAAGTTATCTAGCTAGCTTTGTAGGCAAGCTAATGTACCTAGATCAGGTTATAGCAAAAATCAAAAGAATAAACTACGCAATGTTGTGTGTTCTCATGGAGATAGTGAGGGATCTTCCAGGAGAAATTCCCATAATGAGACTCAAAGAAGACATGGAAGTAGTTGAGGATATGGTGAAGGTGTCATATGCTTAGAAGCCTGAGACTCAAATTAAAAAACTTTGGAGACCCATAAGGATAATTTTCAAAACGGGAGAATATAATGAGTTAACTATAGGATTGGGTCAGGAGGAATTTGATATCTTACCTAGTAGGAAGGATAGAGAGGAAAATAATAACAACACATTAGGTCTGGATGCAGACAACATTAACATAGTGAAGCACAACTAGGAAAGTATTGAGATTTGAAACATTTAATATAAGGAAGTCCAGTAGGAAGAAGAAAATTTTTCTTTTAATCAGGGGAACATGATAATAGTAGCATGGAGTGTTAGGAGGGTTAAATACCTTTGCAAAATAGTTTGACATCAAAAAAGTAATTCATGATTTCAAGCTTGACATTTTGGGCCTTTTAGAAGCAAGGATTAGGAAGGAAAAATGCTCCATTTTCCTTATTTTGTCTACTAAATGGGGATGATAAATAATTTTTACTCCCATTATAGTGGGAGAATTCTAATCCTATGCAATAAGGATAAGGTAGAAGTTCAAAGTGTTGATACCAATGAACAACTTTTTAAAACCAAATTTAGGTTTATGAAGACATGATGTGTTTTATATATGGCTTCAATCGCAATTTTCAAATAAAAGAGAGGTGGAATAAACTAAGATCTCTAGCAACCAGCTAGTCACCATGGTTGTTGTTTAGAGACTTTGACACAACACTTAACTTTGAAGAAGCAGAGGGTAACACTAGTAATATAAATCAAAGTCAAGATTTTAGGAGATGTGTATATAGTATAGATGTCCAAAATCATAGCTAAAGTGCCCTCAAAGAGAATGAAAAGAGTGCTTCCTAAGCACACAAGACTGCAATAGGGTGCATTCCTTTCAAGAAGCCAGCTAGGAGATAATATCCTAATAGTTCTAGAAATTATAAGGAATTGCACAAGGAAAAAAGAGATAAATAATTGCAAATTAAAAGTATATTTTAAAAAAGCCTATGACTTACGAGACTGGAATTTTTTCCTTAATTACCTGAAAGCCTACAAATTTCCTATAATTTTCATAAGATGGATTGAATAGTGCATAACCAGAGTCTCTTATAATATGCTAATCAGTAGAGAACCATCCAACAAAATTATAGGGCAAAAGGCCTACATCAAGGGGATCCCATTTCCCCATTTCTATTCTCCATAGCTATGGAATTTCTAAACAATCTCTTAAATAGGGGGATAGAAAGAAGCCCTCTATTTAAATTTAGGGATCTTAAACCTCAACTTTACAAGTTCCCTACTATTATTCTCTAGGGCTAATCATCATTTCATTACCTCGCTTATTACAACTCTAAGAATATTTATAAAGTATCAAGGCTAGAAGTTAACAATTAAAATAGTGGGATATACATATCAACTAATGCACTACAAAATGCTTAGTGGATCTCCAATGTTACAGGTATAAAGTTACTTCAATCACCATTTATCTATCTTTACATACCTATAAACTCTACAAAGCATAAATTATTAGAGTTCAAACCATTAAAGAAGAAGATTAGAAGTAGAATTCAGAATTGGAGTGCTAACAACCTATTAATGGTAGGTCAACTACAATTGACTGATTATATCCTATCTTTAATCAACATTTATTAAGCCTCTCATCTGGTATTACTAAGCATAGTAATAAAAGCCATAAATAAATTCATGAGAAGAATTTTACGGAATGGAAATGGGCAAGGCAAAAACAAAGCTAGTATTAAATGGAGTAATATTTGTAAGCCTAGAAAACAAGGAGGACTAGGCCTCATACCTATCAAAGTATTCAATGACACGATGTTAATAAGAAGATTTTGGAGACTAATTAGAAAGGAAGATTCCTCATGGGTAAATTAGGTGTGGTGGGAATACATAACCAAGAAATATATGGAATGTCAAAATTCTAGATAGGGGATCAACTACATAGAGAAAGATTATAGAGATAATGGATGAGACAAATTTTTGGTTTGGCAGATGGTTGGAGGTAGGGGTCTCACATGAACAACCACAATTCTAAGGTTGAAACAACATTTCCTTCAAGAGACCACTGTTCAACAGGGACTTAATAATAAGGAGATCGTGCAAAGGATGATCCCAGATACAATGTGGAAGATACACTTACTCAACACTAATCTATCAGATATTATGCAACCTACAATTTAATTAATCATTTCCATAAGTAAAATAATCATTACTCTTAGACATTATGATATATTATGCAACCTAGCTATTATGTTAGCTTCGTAATTTACAAATTTATAATAATATCAACGTTGAATTTATGATTTTGTAGATTATGTGACAGATGTACGATATTTTTCTATAGAAATAAGAATGTTTAATGAAAAAAACTCTAGTCCTAATTTTTACATTCATAGACTTTGATATCCTTTTTTGTTTCATTCTTTCTCATTATGTTACATTTCTACAACTATTACTTGGCTGCATTACCGAACTTTTACATCTCTATGTCGAATAGATATGTAGTAAATTTTGCACTCAAAAGAGTTCGATAACATATCCATATAGAAATATTGGATGCTATGCATATCATCATCATTATCACCGAAATGTGTTGACAAAGGGTTGGTGTGAACCTAACCCTTCCACCTCCAGAACAAATAATGGAGCCTATATGCTATCACCCACTAATCATGGAATGCTACTTAATAACTTTTTATTGAGCAACGACAATTGTTGAGCTAATTTCCCACTTACTACAGTGTGTCTTAATTTACGTGATGATTATCCCTTTTCACACTTCGTTAATCCTGTTGCTTCCATGTGACGTCTTCCATTATTTGACAGTTTACCACAAGCTTTACACCGAGTGTAGATGGAAGGAAAAGTACCGACCGTAAAATCGATTAGTAAAAGAAATAAGAAGAATGATTTGTTCAGATTAAGCTTGACTGCAAGGTTGGATTCGATCTAAAAGAAACTTTGAATTGACCAACCCAACTCAATTTGATTAAACCTGAATTTCTATCTTTCAAAACTTGATCAAATTCAAATTTTTTAGTCTCCTCAAAATTTCATCAAGTTCAGGTTATGTCCACTTTGTTGAGAAAGTAGATCAATATCTGATCCTGTGTGCAACAAAATAAAAACAAAACTCTTTCCTTTGATTTTTGAAAGTCAATATTTTTTAATTATATAGCATGATTACTGTACAAATATGATAAGCGAATATCATTTTTTTCAAATCATTTCTGAAATTGGTCTATTGTCTATCACAATCATCATAGTCGCAAACATGTCTTACTTTAATATTATTCACATGAATTTGTTGAGAGAACTGTATAAGTATTGTTGAGAGGGTTAGATAGGAAGCAACTCTTTTAGATAGGGTAAAGACCTTTTAATAATTTAATTGAAATAATTCTTAATTTCAACAAAATTTTAATTAGAATTATAATTAATTCTAATTAACAACTTGATAGATTATTTCTGCAAGCGCACAGATTCGTTCTAGTATCCACACAGCAAATATTCTAAAGTCGTCTCCCTCAAGAACCA
>JAOTBA010000007.1:10374448-10384606 GCA_025629845.1 Erythroxylum squamatum | reverse complement strand
CATTTTTTTCGGAGATGAGAAAATAAAATGGATGCTCTCGGTATGGTGAGAGTTTAAGTTCGTGCTTGCGTTCTTCTATTAACTTCTTCTAGATTCCAGGTTTTATCACATAGATTTCTTTGGCGACGCTTTCCTAGAATCATCGCCAAAAGTTGATCTATAGTTTTATTTCATGTAGATTGATTTAGTGATGATTTTCGTCATCAAAGATTTAACTTTTCATGATGATTTCATAAAAATTGTTGTCGGCACCAATTTTAGCAACTATCATCACAAAAGGATCATCAGTAAACATTAGGAGGGAAATGAAAACGAGAAAGGGAACTTAAAAAAAACCCTAAAAGTAAAAACACTATCTCTCAGCCTCCTTGCTCTTTTTGATGGTCTCCCACATTTGGGTTAGTTTTTATTCTATAGTTTGTTGCGCTTCATATTCAAAATACACGCTTTCCTTGTCTAACGTAATAGTTGGATTAGGTATTTGTAAGTCGTTGCAACTTCCATTCTTGTCGCAGTGTTTGCTAACTAATTCATTTATTTTGCATTTTCTTTATGTTGTTTTGGTAGGTAGATATATGCCTGAGTAAGCAAGGACTGAGTCTTATTCTTCAAGGACTCGAAACGAGATGCCAAGCTGTCATAGTTTGCTTTTAATGTTTTGTAATCCTGCTCAATCTGATTTGATTTCCATCTAGCTCTTTTGTTCTGAAATCCAACAAGACAAACCCAGTAACCTCAAACCATTCCTTTAAGAACTCTTATTTATTGGTTTCCAGAAATGGCCTCTCGCGCCATCCCCAACCATTCCACTAAAATTTTACACCAAATTTGGTATAAAAGAGAATATTTCAAGAATTTTTTTACATCAAATTTGGTGTTACTCCAACTACTCTACACCAAATTTTTATTTATTTATTTATTTATAAAATTAAAATAAAATTATTATTCTTAATTAATTAATATATAATTAATATTATTTAACAATTATAATTAATATTATTGCAACAACAAATTAATAACATACACAAATATAATATTTTTATTGCACATTTAACCTCTAATTCTCTGAATTATAATATCATTCCCACAAATGTTTAATCAATACATTACGAAGTTCATAATGAACTTCTTTATCTTTAATTTGCTTATGTCTAGTAAGGAATTCTTGAAATATAATTGTATTGTCTCTATTAAGCTTAATTTCAGGGGCTGACATTTCGCTCCAATCTTATATAATTGCTTGAGTATCACGTTCATCCTCAATAATCATATTGTGCATTACAATGCCTGTTGACATAATATCATATAATATGGATTTTTTTTAAAAACGTGTCAATCCCTTGATAATTGCAAATTGTGACTGGAAAACTCCAAATACACGCTCGACATCCTTCCTACATACATAGACGGAGCCACACCATTGGGCCCCCCAAATTTTTTTTAAAAAATATATATATATATATATTATATTTTAAAAAAATATATAAATAAATTATATATGTATAATTTTTTAAAATTTTGGGTATCTATACACACATAAGGACGGAGTTATTTGGAGTTCAGTGATATATTGGGCCCCCAAAAATTTTAAAAAATTAAATATTTGGACCCTCCTATCTTAAATTTTTGGCTCCGTCACTGCCTACATACTTCTTGTATCTTCGCGAATAACTTCTTTTTTGGGCCTCGGGGATCATGAATGGTTTGTACCAAGGTAAACCATTTTGGAAAAATACCATCAGCTAAATAATATCCAGTATCGTACACTTTTCTTCGAATAACATAATAAGCAGAAGGTGTTATACCTTTCGCAAGTTTTGCGAACAAGTGAGATACCTCTAACACATTAATGTCATTATTTGACCCTTACAAACCAAAATGTGCATGTCATATCCACAAATCATAATTAGCTACAGCTTCAAGAATAATTGTTAGGAATCCACTACGTCTAATATATTGTCCTGCTCAAGTCGTTGGACAATTTTGCCATGTCCAGTGCATCCAATCTAAGCTCCCTAGCATCCCTGGAAAACCACGTTCTTCATTAATTTTAAGCAATCTTGCAACGTCATTAGCATCCGATACTCTTAGATAAATTTATCCAAAGACCTCCACAATGGCTTGACAAAATATTTTCGTACTTTCAATTGTAGTTGATTCTCCAATGTTAATGTATTCATCAGTTGAATCAGCTGATACACCATACACCAACATTCAAAATGCTGATGTTACTTTTACCACATCCATATCTCCGTTGCATAAAGTAGTCGTCATGACCGTCAACAACACCAACAAGTCGTAGGAATAAATTCCGACTCATTTAAAATCACCTGTGAAACATTACTACATTAAATCTTGGATTTTATGCAAAATAATCATCTCATAGTCTTTGATCTGCTGCAGTATGATCACGATAAATTACTCTGTGACCAGAGATTGAGCCTTTGTTCTTTGGCTAGTTCACCATATTATTCATATAGTAATACATTTTAAGGTGGTTATTGGTGTATGCAGATATTAACGTTTTATTTTGTGCTAATATTGCAGAAGTGAGATCCAATTCATCCTCCAATGATGAGGATGATATATGAGAAGTACTAGAATTAGTACTCATAGTCGTAGACAAATATGGTGAAGGGTTCAAAGAAGAATTTGCTAGTGATCCATTCCCTTATATGGTAAATAATTTAAGACAAGATAAGGAATCTCTGTAAAAAAAATCTAACTCTATCTCTTCCCAACCGTTGGATTAGATTGCATTCATCTCAACCATTAATTAGTATTCTTATCCTATCCACACAATATCCAAGACAAGATAAGGAATCTCTGCAAAAAATCTAACTCTATCTCTTCTCAATCATTAGATTAGATTGTATTCATCTCAACCTTTCATTAGTATTCGTATCCTATCCACACAATATCCAAGACAAGTAAGGAATCTCTGCAAAAAAATCTAACTTTATCTCTTCCCAATCGTTGGATTAGATTGCATTCATCTCGACCATTCATTAGTATTCTTATCTTTTCCACAACATCTCTATAAATAGTTTATTTGTTCTACTAAACTAAAACCCTCGTTTCATATAAGACTCTTTGAAATCCTAAACTATAACACTCTTTTAAACCTATCTGAAAATGGCAAGCTCAAATTTTGGTATGAAGCCTTTAAATACCTCTCAAAGTGCATCTTATTCAGTTGAAGAAGATCGAGTCCTACGCCATGTATATCTTAATGTTTCACAAGTCCTAGTCACTAGTAGAGATCAAGCTATGGCTCGGTTTTAGTCTCGTATCACAACTGAGTACCATCAAATGCTGCCAAATCATATTACCACTGTTCGACCTTCGAGATCCTTACAAGCTCGATGGCAAACTATAATGACAACTATTGGAAAATTCACAAGATGTGTTCTACAAATTGAAAACTTGAATCTAAGTAGTGCTTCTAAACAAGATATTGTAAGTGCTTTATCTATTTGTTTTTTCGTTGTATGAATTAAAATATGCTTGATTTATACCCTAAAATCTAACTTAAGTTTCATTGTTGTCTTACAGTTTGAGAAAGCAAAAGATTTACTCATTCAAGATCCAAAATTTCAAAAAGGTTTCAAATTTGATCATGTATGGCCAATCCTAAAAAATATGGAGAAATAGTCTGATACTAGCAAAGAGAAAGGGTCGGGTCATCAAAAACGATCTAAGTGCAATGAAATATCACCATTCGAATCCCAAAAATCAGATAAGTCAATAGGATCAACACCATTTTATATTGATTTAAATAATGATTCTGAAGTTGAAGATCTATTTATTGAAAGAAATGATGAAGTTGATCGTCCTATTGGGAGGAAGAAAGAAAAAATGAAAAAGGAACCAAATGAAGAAATGAAAAAACTTTTTTATGTTCATGAATAAAGAAATAAAAGGAATATTTCATGAAAGTCAATCTCTTCTAAAAAAAAAAAAGAACTTTAGTTGTTAGGAGCTCAAAATGAAGCCAAAAAATTAGAGCTACAATAAAGAAGGGAAGATAATAAAATTTTAAGCAAAGATTTGGATTTCATCAAAGAGTTAGTGATGCGTGAGGCTTTTAGAAATGAACAAATGAAAATTTATACAAAAAGAGCTCAAGAAGGAGAACCCCAAGGAGGAGTTGACTCATCTAATGGCTTTAGCCAATATTTTGATTTTGGAGGAAATGGAGATAACCTTCTAAACTATTAATTATTTATGTTAAATTAATATTCTCAAGTGCTTTAGTTTTACTTTTAATTTGATTGTTGTAATTTTAGTTTGATTGTAATCTCAAGTCTTATTATAATTGTAATTTAGGTTGTAATTTCAAACATTTTCATTGAGTTTTAATTTTTAAATCAATGTTGTGGTTTAAGTTTATGTACCTTTCATTTCAAATTTACTTTTTATTCTTAAAATATTTTATTAATGATTTTATAGCACTTATAAATAATAATTATAAATAAATATTAAACATAAAATTAATATTATATTCAATATTAGTGTCATTTTAAATGTCTCAATGAGATCTTTGTAATGATATTTTTTTGTGTAAAGTAATATATATTTTAAATTTAATTACTTAGTTAATTATGTAAATAAATCAAAGTGTGAGAATGACATAAAAGGAATATGTAAATAAGAAAATGGTCAAAGATGTCATTTTACAACTTTTGGTGCATGAATAGTAACACACCAATATTCATTACACCAAAATGGTGTCCAATTTTAATGTGTTCCTTGGAGTGAATTTATGTGGTGTTTTGGTGTGATGGTTGGAGATGGCCTAATGAAAGGGGTAGCCTAACATTTATGCCTCTCTTCTATAATTAATTGCTCCATCTGGTTTTTAATTCATGATCCTCATTTCATCTATGTTTACTACATAGCATGATAGGTACTTATGAATCATAATACTCATATAATATTCCATCTATTTTTTTGGTCAAAAATGATACGGGAATTTTATTAATAGGTATTGAGATGTTCCTGGATGACTAGGAGAAGATTAGTGTTAAAGACTTTTGAGGAGGTAGTTTGATCTCTAAATACCATACGATTGCATTCGTCCCATGTTTTTAAGGACAGTATGATAATACAATAATTTGAAACATCCTTTTCTTTTTGTTATTTCTATGGTATAGGTTAATACACCATTCTATTATCTCCTTCCATATGTCATTTGGTTCTTCTGGTCTGCATCTTTGTATGACATACATCCAAGCTTTCCTTGTGTATGGATACCTAAAGAAGAGGGGATCCATTGTCTCCATAGCCCTCTGACATAAGATGCATTAGTCAAGAATGGGTATAAATCTTGATAATTTATCAATTATTAGGGGTATATTTTTAATTGCCAACTACCTATAGGAGGGAGAATTTAATCCACACTAATTTGTTCCATGTTACTCCTAGTTCCTCATACTAGTATAGCTAATTATTAGACTTTTGATCATTTTATTAGTTGGCACTCCAAAAGCTGACCCTATTAACTCAAGGTTTGTTATTAATGATTTTGATGACAACCTCATAATATTTCAAAATTCAAATTGGATTTATTTCCTTGTACAATTAACGGTCTAATTCTCAAAAGGAAATAAAATCATAGGATAAATGCTTCCTTTCTTATAGGAACCTTCCTAATGAACTTACCTTGTTTATTTCACAGTATCCGAAAGAATCTTATTATCATTGGAGTTATTTCCTTTTATCATTAACGGGTTAATTCTTAAAAGGAAATAAAATCATATGAAATACGTTTCCTTTCTTGCAGGAACCTTCTTTATAAACTTACCTTATTAGAAATGGTTTATCTGAAAAAATCCTACTAATTATGAAGGTCATATATTAGACCCGTGATTACTGGAAGATTTTTAGCAAAGATGACATCGAAGTTATTCAAATTTAAATCCATCCAGTTAACTAAGGATACAAGTGAAGTATCGGTTAGTTGAACGAAATGCTTACTTAAGGAAGAGCCACTGCTTTTGCGAAAAGAGATCAAACTCTTGAAATACATCTATAGCATCAATTCTCTTAAAAGTGATATCATTGTCAAATCTCTTATGCTTTAAAAAGTGAAAAATCCTTTTGAGAGAGATCATTGGAGCTCATATTGAGCAAATTTCATTTTCATTTGTTGAGAGCTTGTAGAGGTTAGCTAAATACTACTAGTTTAGAAGGTTAAAATCGTGAAAAATATGTACTCATGAGCTTAAAGAGGCTCTTCAAATTACTACTTGAGATTTTAGTGGAACACTTAAGTTGGATACTTGGGGATTGGACTTTGGCTTGGGTT
Organism: Erythroxylum squamatum; assembly: GCA_025629845.1. Classification (NCBI taxonomy): domain Eukaryota; kingdom Viridiplantae; phylum Streptophyta; class Magnoliopsida; order Malpighiales; family Erythroxylaceae; genus Erythroxylum; species Erythroxylum squamatum. The sequence goes on along the minus strand of JAOTBA010000007.1, from coordinate 10,378,296 downwards.
ATAAGCCGAACTAGTATAAATTGATTGTGTCATTCCTCTCTCTCTTGTTAACTTTTAAATTTTTGCAGTATATTATTTGTGTTTTTATTTTTGCAAGAGGCTCCTTCACTTTTATAATAGTCTCCTTCTGTTTTCAACTTGCAAGATTTTTTTTTCAGTTTTAACGGGCACATTCTGTTTTAAATTATTTTAACAAGATTTATTGTTTAGCAGGCTCTTATCGTTTAACATGGTTCCATTGTCTAACAGGCTCCTATTATTTTTAAATTTTATCAGGCCTCTGTCTTTATACGAATTGAAAGTAACTTGTAAATTTTTTAAGTCATACACAATTCACCCCCTCTTGCTTATGTTTGCTTTATCATTTGATATCAGATCCAGGTTTTACATTTTGTGTTTTACAGTATGTGATAAATTATGGCAAACATTTTGAGAAGTTTTGAAGAACAATCCATCTACAAGTCTCCTTACTTCAATGGAAACAACTACTCATATTGGAAAGAGAGAATGACTATATATCTCCAATATGTAGATATCGAAGTCTAGCAAGCCATTAGAGTTGGAGCTACACTTTCTACTACTGATAACATAGAAGTATGGACTGACGCTGATAGAAGAAATGCACAACTAAATGCTAATGCAAAACATCATCTGATATGTACGTTGTCTTCAGAAGAATATGAAAAGATTTCTTATTACTCAACAGCAAAAGAACTGTGGGATAAAATTTAAGTAACCTTTGAAGGAACGAATGAGGTAAAGAAACATAGAATAAGCTTTTTAGTGCATTATTATAAAACTATTGGCATGAAACAGGGAGAAACCATAGATGAATTCTTTGGATGATTCAACAACATCATCACGACCTTAAAGAACTTGGGAAAGATATATCTCAATGATGAGCTCGTAATGAAGATTCTAAGGTTACAACTAAAGGAATGGAGACCTAAGGTGATAACTCTAGAAACTGCAAAAGATCTAGACACTATTTCAATCGACTGGCTACGAGGAAACTTGATGATCCATGAAACCGTGCTTAGGCGAGACAAAGGATCCTTCTACAAAAGAGGAATGATACTAAAAGTAGCCTAGTCAAATGAGGATTTTGAAAGCTTTGAAGAAGAAGAGCCTGAAGAAGTCAACAACGTCTTTCTTATGGCTAAATCAGAAGATGATGAGGTATACGATTCTGACTCTGATATTGAAGTTGAAGAATTGAAAAATCCATATAATGAATTATATGATCAGTACAAAAGGATGATAGTGAAGTATTTCAAAAAAGTTGAGAAGTTGAAGAGCAATGATGCATCTATGAAGAGTAAGATAAAATTATTCAAATATGCAAATGAGAATTTGACGATCAAAAATATGTCTGTTGAGGTTGATTATAAGGAAAAGTTCTCTAAAAAGTAATTTCTAGAAGAAAGAGTGGCTAAGTTGGAAAATATGTTACTTAAAAATGATTCTGAAAAGGTGAGACAATTAGAAGAAAAAATTGCCACCTTAGAACTTGAGAAAGAGAAAAGTGCTAGAAAGATCTTATCTCTAGAAAAAGATCTAACAAATTTCGTTGATGGAAAGAAAAACCTTGATGCATTGCTTGGTTGTGGTAAATGTGTTTTTATTAATGCTGGAATAGGATATAATGAAATCAATAACATCATGCCACATAAGAACTTCCTTGTCAAATCCAGCTGTAGCTATAGCTAAAACAACAGGAACCTGATACATGGTAGAAATTATATCAATTCTCATTCATCTGTTTTGTGCTTCTACTATGGTAAACATGTTCATATTAGTCATTCTTATAACTTTCGTAGAATTTTGATAATATCTGAAATGATTTAATTTTTCTATTTCAATTGGTTTATAATTCTAATTATGGTTTTGGTGTATACTTCTTTTACGTTTTTCTCCACTTTGACTTGTCTCCGGTTGTTCGGTATTATCAATTTTGTGTTGAACTTGTTGTTGCATATCTACTAACTTTGCTTCTTTCTTTTTGAGTGAATCATTGAGACTTAATATAACGGCTTCCATTCTCGAGTAAGTATATCTGCAAAACTGTTAGTGGAGAATTTTATGTAATTAATATGAAAATTGTATTGGCTTAATTCGAGTTGCCATCTAATTAAACGACCTTGATATGGATAGAATAATTCCAAATTCTCTAAATTTGATCAACCTTATTTATTGGCAACTCAATTATTTATTTGTTTGTTTTATTAGTTGTTTCAATTTTAATTATTTATTTAAATTCAAATCAATCTTTAGTACTTTAGACAAAGTTTTATTCAATTTGTTAGGTATCTATTTGTAACATTCCATATATGAAACCTACAACCACACACACAATGTGTAAGTAGAAAATGGGAAGTGATTGCGTTATGAAATTGTTAATTGAGTTAACTACCTGTTCTTCTGTACTAGCAGACTTGGATAAGAAGAAGCTACTTTTTAAACAATTAATCTCCAGACCTAAATCCTTTTAAATATCTTCAAGGCTTTCATGTGTAAAACACCACTACCATAGTCCATATGCTTGAATATTTATAGATTTTTCGAGAATGTACCCTATGGGAATGACATGTTAGAGCAATCACATTCACTTATTAAGGCATCATACATAACACAAGTATTTAAAGTTTCAACTCATCCTATTTCATTAATAAAAAATAATTTACATTGTCATTTCATTACACTCCAACCATATTTTTACATTACAAAACCATTTGTGAGTTCACAGTTTTATACAACAAGTTCTACATGATATGAGATACTAAACAAAAGCATTCTATCTAACTCCTCAGATGTTAGCTGACCAGACCTTTGAGCCATTTCTTGTTCTTAAAATGGATAATACTAGACTTTAACTAGATCGCTTAAGAAGCTAAATCTCCTCTCAATACTTGCAAAATCAGCGTTGCAATTTTGTTGAGTTTGCGAATTCAGTGAATGAACCATTATCGATGTGCTCACTCATTAACACATATAGTCTATTTTACCAAATATGTCATATAAATGAATAATTCCCATCACATCACATACTCATTGAGTGAAACCATTCAATATTTCATCTCAGTTCAGTGGGCATGTTAATTCAATTAGTCAATATGGTATATCCATTCAGTCATTTAATAAATAAAGATGCATATGCCAATGCACATGTAACTCCACTTCATTTTTACTTTGTTGTGACCGAGCACTTATTTAACTGTCCCGTATCTATTGTGGATACCAGACTCATTTTATATACTATCCCATACCCATTATGGACACTAGGCTCATTGATAACTGAGCCTGCGGCTCTTTGTGAACATTTTCAAGCTTTAAGCTCTTTTTCCCTTAGGTCACTCCAGTCACAACTCCTTTATCTGTTCATGCATTTCAATGTAATGAGAAGCAACAATTCACGTATGATGCATTCATTATTTCACATTCGATATATTCCAGTCATATATCGCATTCTTCGGATCTAAGTCCAGCATTCAATATTCAGTTGAGAACACATATTTCCATATTCACATACATTTTCCATATTCGCATACATTTACAAAACCCTTCCAATACATTCCCGAATATCATTCTCCTTGGATAATTGATGGTTCGGAATTATCACAATCACATGAGTAGCAATTCAATAACTGAATTTTAAACAAAGCAACTAGATTACAGTGAGAGAACATGTAGGTTGACTTATAGTATGCTCCAGAATAGCTATTATCTTGATGATCCGACAATGTCTACATGCAGTCGGTCAATTTGCGTTTCTATCATGCAATACACACATATGTATACATTACTAACTTGTTTAATCAAATGAATACCCAATCATACACATGTATATG
>JAOTBA010000007.1:10320112-10339935 GCA_025629845.1 Erythroxylum squamatum | reverse complement strand
TCGTTTGTTTTGCATATGTTGTATTTTAAGTTAGATTGTTGTAAGAATAAGATCTTAGAAATTGTTGAGAATTTTGGGGTTTTGTGTCTTTTGTATTTGGATTTTGATACTGATATTGTAACATGGCTGGGAATGCCATTTAAGTTTATAAACATTTATCTTTGATGTTAATGAGACATGGATTTATATATGGATATGAAATATGGAATTGTGTATGAATAAGATATGTGAAATTGTGTATGGATTTGTGTATGGATATGACATGTGAAATCTGTATGAATGGCATGAGATGAGTTGAGTTGGAATGAAATGTATTGGAAGAAGTTTTTCGTTTGAATTGATGAATTTCGAATATAAATTGTTGCAATTTATTAATAAGCGAATATTGGGAAAAAAAGAGATATGCTTGTAGCGAATGATAAAATGTTTTCGAATATGAAGGATCATATCGATTGAGGTTTGGGTAAGGGATGAATTTCAAATTGGAAATTGAAATTACTTTGAACGATGTGTAAAAAGGAAAAAAAAAAGAAATGAAGCGATGTTAGTTAAGGTAAGATTAGTTAGGGTTTTCAAAAGAAGTTTGGGTTTCGAAAAATGGGCTCCATCATTGGTGGTATCAGAGTAAGAAAAAGGTATGATCGTTAAGGTGTGATTCTTTGGTTAAGAGTTGGGTTCCGGGAACGGGATCCAACACGCCACCGTCTGATCGAGCTTCCAGTGTAGATTGGGAGCGTTGCGGACACATAGCGTCAACATGGCCTATCCGACCACATGAGAAGCAAAGCTAGGGCAGTCCTTTGTATGCGAGCAGCAGTGTCTCTCCATCCAACTTGATGCTATGGCACAACGGTGATCCGATGTCGATATCTACCGCCAACCTCGCGTATTTGCCCCGTGTTTTCAGCAGCATAGCTTCATCAATTCGGGCCGTCTTGCCAATCAAGTTACCCACTGCTTTGAGGATGTGAGGGTGGTAGCGAGCTATGGACATGTCGAGAATGCGAACCCACACAACCACACGATTTGTCAGGCCATGGGAGGGCCGGAAGGTGGGCAGCCTTCACTGCACTGAAAGGAAATCAACTTCTTCCTGAAACCGCACAAGAAAGTAGTCGTGCTCAAGGTCGACAACTTTCATTTGTCCCGTTGGATGCCACAGGGACGCCAACCTCGAGCACAGTATTCGAAATCCAATCCTTTGACCGAGCAACTTGAGGACTGCTGCATAAGCCTACTACATGTCTAGCTTTTCCTTAAAGTTTGAAGATAGGGTGATGCCTCCCCCCTGCTTTGCCAAAATTTGGATGTGTCCTTCTACAATGGCGATGACTTCTTCCTCGGGCCATGCACTTCCAGAACACACAGTTGTAGTTGGACTCAGCACAGCAGCGCTATAAGACTTTGGAGGTTGCGGGATGGGGTCCTCGTCGCGTTTGCAGGTGCGTACCCGCTTGGGGAGCTGTCCCTCCTGATCGGGGGGCTCCATACGAGAGCCTGGTTATTTTTCAAATCTGTTAACCAACGAAAGAATCACCAGCACAACCGAAAAAGAAACGCAAAAAGCCATCAACTATTCGACAGATTCTCTCACTAGATTCTCTCACTACAACACGCACACTATGTCGGTGCTTTTAGCTCTTTTTACATTCATCTAGGCCTGTTTGTTTGTGTGGTAAGTTGTGGTTTTTTGTTATAGTTGTAATATATAAACTATTAAAACTTGTTTAATTAAAAGTAATTGTGATTTTTAAGTTTTAAAACCAGCTGTAAATGGGTTTCGTAATTTAAGAAACACAAAAAATATGTTTTCATAAGTTGCACTAACAACTTGCGAAAGGAATAATATTTCAACTTTTCTCTTATTTAATGCACTTCTATTCTACAAGATGACTCTTTTTCAGTATCTCAACTTTATGAAATGTCAATCCCAACCTTGGATTTGGAACGCTAAATATGAAAGATTAGAATGTAAAATGGTGGATGATGTAGAGTTTAAAGCTAACTTTATTACAATGATCTTTTGCTGTCAACCGACATCAAAGTATTTATCGAAAATAGAGAGAGTTAGATGTGTCTCGACATCAGTAACATCTTCAAAACCTTATTGACAAAAAACGTAAAAATAACTTCAACATTTGTAGTTAGAGCACAAATTAGACATTAACATTTTACTATAGTCAGATTAAACCTTAGCGTTTTACAATTGTTCAAATTGGTGTGGATAGAAAATATAACAAAGTTATAACAATGTAATGGTGTAAAAAAATAATTTTTAATTTGAGATCGGATCTCACTGTACCACATAAGTGCTACGTGGCATTATGAGACCTAATTATTAAAGATTAATTATTAAAATTATTAGGTTAATATTGTTATGTTTAATTTAATTAAAATAAATTTAATTAACCTAATTAATTTTACTAATTAATAATTTGTTGAGATAAAAATCCCAAAATTTGAAAATCTATCAAATTTCCTTTTGATCCCAACTCCAAAACCCACCTCCTTCATCCAAAAACAACCCAACTCCAAAAGCAAATCCAAGAAAATTTGAGTTTTTAGCGGCAATGAATAATGGTGGAAACAAACTTAAATCTCTCTCTGTCTCTCTCTCTCTCTGTGTCTTTTGACTCTACGATTTGGTTTCCTTTTAAGAGTTGTAATTTTGAACTTCAAGATTGGTCATTTAAGGAATTGATTATCTTAACAAATAGGTTTGACTTGATTCATGTTGTTTGTTTCCCTAATTGTTCTTTTATTCTTCAAGTTCTTACTTTTGGGTTGTCAATGAATTAGGGGGTTTTGGTTACGGTTTGATTTGGTGATGTTAATTGTTGTCATGATAAACAACATAATTAGTTATGCACATTTTTTATGGCTAATTTTTGAGTTTCAGTTTTCAAGGTTGATTGAGGTTTATGTAAGTTCTTTGTCTCTCTTTGTTTCCGTGGCAAATACTCTATTCTTTCTTTGTATAAAGAACCAAGCTTTGAACAGTATTCATCTTTAAAAAAATATCTTTGCACTTCCCAATTATATTTAATCAACAACCATTTAAGGATTCATCGAGGCTTCCCTTCAAAACTTTCCATTTTTTGATAAAACACTGTAGAACTAGGCATTGAGGATATTAGTGATCATATGAAATTGTTAGTTTATGGGTGGAGGAGATGGGTTATAAAGTTGGGATTGAAATAAAAATTCATAGATTTTCAGATTATGGGGTTTTTACCTTGGTGAATTATTAATTAGTAAAATTAATTAGGTTAATTTAATATTACTTTAATTAAATTAAACTGAACAAGTTTAATATAATAATTTTAATAATTAATCTTTAACAATTAGGCCCCATTATGCCAAGTGGCGTTTATATGGTATAACAGACTTAATTTCAAATTAAAATTTATTATTTTTATTATGTTAGTAATGACTTGGCAAATAGCTAACGTCATCATTGTCCAGTTATATTTCCCATCCACACAAGGTTCAACTTGAACAGTTCTAAAATGTTACGGTTTATTTGAACACAGCGAAATCTTAAGATTTAATTTGTATTTAAATGCAAACATTAGGGTTATTTTTGTCTTTTTTCAAAGGTTATTCTATTACCCTTCTTCTAGGCAATAACATTAGTTGGAAAGTCATCTCTATCACTAAGAATATTCTCTAACTTGCTAGTTTTCTTGAAGGTCATTTCTTTTCCTCAACTCATCTTTTCCTCTTTAATTCTCATTGAAAAAAAAAATTAAGGTTCTATACTTTCATTGTTATTTCTCTTCTTTTATTTCTTGGATAACATAAAATGATACCTTAATTTATAATCATATGTGTGTAAAATGCATATGTTCTATTATGACAATAAAAGTTGATGGATTTCATATCTATTAATCAAATTCTTTTTTTTCACCCTTTGTTATCAAAGAAATACTTTTTATAGTTCATTGGATGTTTTGATTAATTAAGTCTTAGTATGAAGAGTAGTTTAAGTTATATTAGCCTGGAGTAATTAATTGTTTCTCAAATTCTTCCCTTTGTAATCCATGCCTTGCAAATCAACAAAAAAGAAAAAGGAAGGCATTTAGCTTTCTCTCTAATTTTATTTGCTTTTCCTAAAGTTCTTAACAAATTAATATTTGGATTTGGTGGAACTTATAACTTCAACTATGCAAGCTTTCCTTTTGCTTAATCATTAAGTATTTAATTTGAGATTCCACTTTAGATCTACTTAGAGTCTTATTGATAAGAGGAAGCCATTTATACAACCAAGTCATAGGATAGTGCTTCACCATACTTATTTTTTCTCAGGATTGTCTTTTGTTATGTACCTTTTTCATATTTCACTAAGTTCTTTATGAAGATTTTTACATTTCCTGTATTCACATTAGGCATCCACTAATTCTTCCTTGGTTCTATTTTTAAGGTCTAAGTGAGTAAAAATAGAAAAGAATCTAAAATAGGAGATTGATTTACTTCAACTTAGAATAAGTTTCGAGGTCTTTACAAATTTGGGGCTAATAACTTTTTTACTACATATATTGTGCTTTATTATCGGCACACGCAAATGACCAATGATAACTTCTCATTCTTTTTCCTAGAAAACTTTTGAGTTCTTATGATTGAAGAACAGCTTAAAATTATATACAAGGTTGTTATCTTTTCTATTAAAATTAAAAAAAACAAAATTCAATGCTTCATTCTTGTGTATATATGTAATTTTTTTAAAGAATTGCAATTTAATATCATTCAAAAAATGTACCTTAATTCTAATATTCAAAATATAATGTTTTTGTATTAATTCTTAATTCTTTCAAAACATAATTCAATTATAGAAGTGGATATTTGTGTTTAGTTGCTTTAAATTGTCATAAAATGAGAAATTTCTTTTAAAAGGATAATCGTTTACAATGGATGCCTATTAAGTTAGCTTATATTGAGACATTTTAGTAGTAAAAGTTGTTTTGTTAGCTTTCACGTATCATGAAATATCTTATCAATAATTTCTTAATGGTGCTTTTTTGATACTTTCATGATGATCATTTGTTTGATTAATAAACTTATGATAAAGATATTGTCTTATTTATACCTCTACTTAGTGAGATTTTTCTTCAATATACTATTCATCGTAATTGGTGGATGCTTCAAATTTAAAGAAAGAGGTTTTGATGATCTCAAGTGAGACTGGTTATAGTAAGTTATAGGCAATAAAAGAAAATGAAGATGGAGTTGTTGGTGCAGTCGACTAGTTTCACTGAGATTTACTTTCTGAACTACCCTTGCCCATTTTATCTCTAATTGAAGACAAATATTTGAACCCTAGTTTTAACCGACTTGGAAAGTGAAATTGTTTTGCATATGGTTAATGGGCTCATGATGTCTTGGTGTTTTATAAAAGTCTTTTTTCCTTTTATGTTAGTTTTGTTATTGTGAGATAAGCCTAGAATTCAGGAAAAATAGAGTTTCATCATCACTAGACATTTACAGAAATAAAGTTTTAGTACCTTAAAGTTTTGTGCAAATAGAATATCAATGACCTTAAGATTCTAGGATAATAAAGTTTTATTGTTATTAGACATCTTACATGTAACTTTATTTTATAAATAGTTTGAGAAGAGTTTTATAAGTGAAAGACCTTAGAAGACCTTGGTAAGCATCTTTGCCGAGAAATTTTGAGAGAGGTTATGTCAAGTTGTTATCATCTATTCTCCTCGTAGCATCTTTCTCACAGTAATAAAAAATAAAATCTTTTTGCCCTTGGATGTAAGTGTAATAGATTAGTCAAACCATGTAAATTCTTTTATTTTTACATCCTTATTTTCTTTCATATTGCTTTTACTTGTGCAATAATTGGTATCAGAACTAAGGTTCGTTGTTAAGATGTCTTTTTATGAGTTTGATATTGAGAAGTCTAAAGAATCGAATGATTTTACTCAATGGAAGGTGACATGACAACAATCCTCATTCAATAGGAATGCATAACAACACTGGAATGAGAAGAAAAATTATCAAAGAATTTGAGGGCATCGTAGAAGAAAGAAATTTTGTTGAAGGTGTATAGTACAATACTTTTAAGTTTAGGAGACGATATCCAAAGAGAGGTGGTTGATGAAACAACTACTACTTTGTTGCAGAAATGACTTGAAAGTAAATATCAGAAAGGATCACTTATAAATCATTTCTATTAAAAGCAATAGTTATATACCTTAAGAATTTCATAAAGTACATAAGCAAAAGATCTTATTGATGAATTCAATTGGATTATCTTGGATCTTTAAGGTTCTACATTTAAAATTGAGAATGACGATCAAGCGATAATTGGTCGACAAAATCTGCAAGGGCACAGAGTCGTTCCTAGTACCTACAAATCAAGTATTCCAAGGTTGTTTCCCACAAGGACTAAAATACTCGCCACCTAATTAATCCTAATTACTTGAACGAAATTGACAATAAACTTAAAAGATGATTGGATTTGGGTAGGCAATAAATTGTAAACACTGGAAAGTAATAAGCAAGGATAATTTGATGATTTAAACTTAGGGCTTTGGGGTTCACCAACTCAAGATATTGATTAATAAATTATAAAATTGATTGAATGACAGATTATAATAACAATTGCAAACTTTACTCATATTCTCTCTCAAGAAATATAAGAATATCCAACTAGTTGATTACCATCTCTCAATGTGCAACCTAACTAGCCAAATTCATGAAGAACAAGCAACTACAAGTTATCACACTAGCTTAGGATATCTCTATCTCTAAATCTAATGTGTTTATCTTTCTAGTGCATAAATCATATTTCACCTCTCAGTTCATCATATGATTCCTAAGATTCCATCTATGGTGATCAAGCATAGAAACAACAATGAAATGCAAGACAGATAAACATAACCCAATAACTTTCATTCAACACCAATCAATCCGTAAAATACAAATCAATCCCCCAAATAGGCTACATCCCTCACCCTAAATGAGGTTTAGTTCCAGAACATGATAACAAAAATCATACACATAAAGATGCTCAACATTTAAGAAAGAGTAGAGAGAGAAAGTAGGAAGAACACAAAACAAGATTGCTTCCAATCCTTGATGTAATCCCCAAACCTTCTTCCTTTCCTCTTATTTTGTGCCTCCTTAAGTGGTAACCTCGTTTTCAGTGTCCAGCCTCCTCATTAGGTCTTAAAAATAAGTATTTATAGTGTCTTAGGTTCAAAGAAACCTAATTTTTGCTAAACAGGGGAAGGCAGATCGTCCTTGGGCCGACAAAGTCTGTTAAGCGAACTTGATGTCTGTTTAGCGGACCTTCTCGGGTCTGGGGAGTAAAGTTGGTAGTCAATGCCTCTTAAACAGACATGATGTTTGTTAAATGGACCTTCTCGGGTCTCTGGAGTGGGATTGGCCAGGAAATGTCCTTTAAACGGACATACACTGGCCATTTACAAAATGCGCACTTTTGACCCCTTAGTCGATAGAATCTCTCGTCAGAGTCTTCACGGAAGTTGTAGAACTTGGAGTCCTCTTTGAAAGCATCCTTGAATGACCATAATCTGACATCCACAATAAAAGTTATGCCTTTCACCCCCAAAATCTATCCATTTGTATTTATCAAGTAACAAAGTTGAAATGCGTGAGAACTAACCAAATAAAGCATCAAATTCACATAGAGATAAGTCAAATTAATTCCAATTCAACCCAAAATCATATGAGAATAACTTGACTTATCAATGAGATATTGAATCTTATGTGGGCATAATTGGTATAATCAAAATTAGAATTTAATTTCAATTAAATTACTAAAACGTTTAAAGCATATTATAAATAGGCTTAAGCTCTATGGAGCTAGCACTTCTTGCTTAACCCTCTCTGTAAGAGTTACAGAGTTCTCTCAACTCATTCTGTGGATACCGTTAGAGGTCAGACATTTGTGCGACTATGGTGGTTAAGATGGATCAAAGATTAAGCTGTAAAATAAGGTACGAATTATGTTTTGGCTTTATTATGATTTGTGATAATCATTTTATAGAATTAAAGAGATCTTGATTTTTGGGGAATCAAAAGTCAAAAAAAAAATTTGTGATTATTCCGATGCGATCGGGATCGAATCTTAACCCGGTTTCCCAACAGGAATATGCCATACTAAAGAAAATACATGAAGATTGATTTCAAGTGGAGAAGTGTCGAGTCAAAATCCATGCTTCCTTACTAAACAACTGAATCTTGAACTAGGTAATCATCAGAACTAGTGAATCCACATCGTCGTTCAAACGTGACCCTCTAGAGCTTTCACCCTAATAGTGTTCATTTGTCGTTCCTTTTCATCATTAAGTCACACCTTCACATGGCGACAGTATAGTTTTCTATTGAAAAAATATGGATGAAAATGGACCGGGGCCAGGCGCGAGTCGCACTTGGACCAGCCCGACTCAACCGACGAGCTAGGCAGCTCATGGCCCAACAGGCCGATGGCTACCAACCCATGACCCAACGGGTCATGAGCAGATCCGACTACACTTTTTTTAAAAAAATTTTGAGAAAATGACGTAGTTTTGACCTTCCCTTAGGGCCATAGGCTGGGCTGAACCAGGACAGCCCCAGCAAGCTCATAGTCGGGTTGGGTCAGGCCAAGACTGTCATTCCTATGAAAAAGATTAACTTTTATCATATGTACCCCAAAAGAATTAATTTATTCTATATCCATAATCTAATAAATTCTTAGTCTTATTTTTCCTCAAAATTTCCTTAATTTAAGGTTAACAATTTATACCAACCATACTAGGTTAAGTTCTAAATTAAATATTTTATTAAAACGTTAGCTTTCCTTTAAATTGCTTAATATCATTTAGGCCAATAAAATTCATTTAATTCAAATTTTAGTTTTAGTGTACACAGTTAAGGAAAGTAAACCTTTCAAGGTTTTTCTTTTTGAAAAGTAGTCTATCTTATTTAACTATGAATATGGTTTTTTTTTTTTGTTAATCAAATTACTTTTTATATTATTTATTACAAAGTCCATACGAATATGTAAGTTTAAAGCTTGTGTTAGTTTTAGATAGGCTTGTTTAATTCAAAAAAATTTAAAAGTTCAATAAAAATTAAACATTACAAAGAAATATTTATTTTTTTAGAAAAATTGATTCAATATTATTTAATCAATATTTTTTATATATGTCGTATAAAATTAAGTAAAATTATATGGTTTTTCTAGTCAATATTATTTTAAAAAGTTGATATGATTTTGTCTAAGTTAAGTGATTATATGTATTCATATAATTGTATTGTTATCAGTGACGGAGCCAGGAATTTAAGATAGGAGGGCCCGAATATTTACTTTTTTTAAATTTTGAGGGGCCCAGTGCACCACTAACCCCTAAATAACTCCGTTTTGATATATATATATAGTTATTTATATATATATATATTAAAAATAAAAAATATTTAATAATCTTGGCGTTGTATAGAGAAATAGCTCCATACATCAATAATTTCATCACATTAAGCAAAAAATATACTTAATGCAAAGACAAGGTCTTTAAGTGTTTTTGAAAATTAAAAAAAGATTCATTAAATATATAAAATAAGTCCCAATAACATGTTAAAAGACCCATTTTAAAGTATCATCTGAGTTCCCATTAGACCAGTCTACTTCATAAGCAATTTATAACACACTAATAGTACTTGTTTTAATTCCCCACTATCAATCCCTTTAGTTTAGATAGCCTCTCATCTGTTATCTTCACCCAAGTCTACTTCCAGCTAGATAGTTAGGCGTTTTGCTTACATGGAATTCCTTATATTTGGCTATCCTACTTTTGTATTGGAATCAATATTGTTGCACCTCTGCCCTATATGTAACATTTGTATAGGTATCTTCCCTTTTGCTATTGAACTTTGCATGTAAGTTATATGTGATTTTATATCCAATTACTTCGCTATTTTCCAACAATGGAGAGTAGTTTGGTCTTCTTCCATTCACTTATGCAACCCGTAATTGTCATTTTACCTTCCACCATCTACAACATCTTGATACCATATGTACAGATGGTGTAATGGACTTTGTTCACTTATATGGATATTGCATGCAAATTTGGGAGTATGTAGATAGTTCACCAATCAACCAATCTATCATACCTTAACCGCCACAATGAATCTCATCGTGAACATTTCGTATCTGTCACCTTTAAATGCTTTAGCAAGGTTTAAACACACTTTATTTTGTCCATTCCTCTAAGATAGCTATCCTCTAAGGTTAAGCAATCAAGAATTTGCCCAAAATGGTAGGCACCATTTTCAGTGCCTACCAAAATTGAAATAAATAAATAAAAGTTAAGGATAGCTAGCCAAATGACCAGCCATCCCACACATCTCCTGCCTATAAATAGGCAGGAGATGAAGAGATCAAATCACCCCATTAGCAAAGAAAAAACGAGAGTGAGGGGGAAAAGAGAGAAGTAAAAAAAAATGAGACAAAAATTTTTGTATATTTTGTGAGTCTAGTTTGTAATTCTCTATTTTTCCTATAGTAAAATTCTCCTATTCTTACCCATAGTTTTTACCCTAATTTAGGATATTTCCACGTAAAATTTGTGTCTATTTATTTTCAATATTTTCAGTTTCATTTAGCTGCAATACAGCTCTATCGAAGTCCTAATTGTTCCTAACAAGTGGTATCAGAGCAACGTGAGAAAATTACGACGAATTTTCTGGCGTAATATGTTCAGAGTTCAGGTGAGCATAGCGAAAGTTGGTGAAAAGTAAACACAAAAGATGACAACTGTTCATGCATTTATTTTTGTATTAAACTATCCAGTTACTATAATTCAAGTATACAACACTATTCACATGTATGATACTATTTATACATATGCATACGGTACTATTCACATATACAGAGCTGCTCATACATAAGGGTACTATTCACACATACGGGTACTATTCACGTGAAATAGTGGGAGCCAAAATTCTATTCGTGATAGAAGTAATAACAACAAAATTTGAGATTGAAAGTTTAGTGGGAGTAATTTCTCATTGTGAAAGTTGAAAATGAAGGCTATCCTAAGAAAAGATAACTATTTAGCAGTCGTCAGCGAAAAGCCGACAATATTCACAGATGATAATTAATGGAATGAGATGGACGAGAATGTTATTGCAAATCTTCATTTGGCACTAGTAGATGGGGTGTTGTCAAGCATAAAGGAGAAGAAGACATCAAAAGAGATTTGGAATCATCTCACAAAATTGTATGGGATCAAATCACTCCACAACAAAATTTTTCTAAAGAGGAAACTATACACTTTACACATAGTGGAATCCACTTTGGTGATAGAGCACTTAAATACTTTAAATAATCTATTTTTCCAACTCACATCATTGGGGCACACAATAGAAATAAGAGAACATGCGAAACTTCTACTCTAAAGTCTACCAGATTTGTATGATCAACTCGTCATCAATTTAACAAACAACACAAACACTCTAGTCTTTAACAATATTGCAGCTACTATTCTAGAAGAAGAGAGTTGGTGCAAAACTAAGGAAGACAGGCTGGCAAATTCGCAACAAGCGGAGGCCTTGGCGATAACGAGAGGAAGATCAATGGAACGTGGCCCAAATGGGAGTCATAGTCATGATAGATCAAAATCTAGGAGTAAGAAGAATTTCAAGTGCTACAATTGTGGCAATAAAAGGCACCTGAAGAAAGATTATTGGAATCTAAATAAGAAAAATTCTATTCCTCAAAGAAATGCAACAAATATTTCAGATGATGGAGGTGCAATGGTCTGTGAAGCGGCAACGACTATTGGAGGTAATAGAAGATTTGTTGATGTACGTCTTCTCAATTCAGCAGCAACTTTTCATATGACCTCTCGAAGAGAATGGTTCCATTAGTATGAATCTGTCTCTAGGGGATCTGTGTACAGCTATAACGATCAACTCTAAAGATCGTTGGTATTGGCACCATCAAGTTAAAAATATATGATGGGACAACTCAGACTATTGAAAAAGTGCAACATGTGGAGTGCCTGAAGAAGAATTTGTTGTATGTAAGACAAATAGATGATCTCGGTTTCATATTTGAGATTCAAAACAAGATAATGAGTGATTAAACGAGCGTTGGTATTTATGAAAGTAGAGAAGATTGTTGCAAATCTGTACATGCTGAAGGGAGTAACTTTGCAAGAAGGAGAGGCATCCGTTGCGGTGACAAGTCCAGATGACAAATCTGCAATGACGCGGCATAAAAAGCTTGGACATATGTCAAAACAAGGAATGAAGATATTTGCAGCAGAAAAGAATCTACTTCCAGGTCTTAAAAAGGTATCCTTACCCTTCTGTGAGCATTACATTGTGAGTAAGTAGCATCAATTGAAGTTCAACACATCAAAATTCAGAAGCAAAGAAATTCTAGAATTGATTCACTCTGATGTATGGCAAGCACCACTTATGTCCCTAGGAGGAGCAAATTTCTTTGTATCATTCATTAATGATTATTTGAGAATATGTTGGGTGTTTTCTATCAAGAAGAAGGCAGATGTGCGGGTGGAACTCGAATCTAGTAAGAAGATCAAGTGTTTGTGCTCAGATAATATAGGCGAATATCTGATGAATTCTGGAAGCAAGAAGGCATCAAAAGGCAGTTCACAACAGCATGCACTCATCAACAAAATGGAGTAAGAGAGTAGATGAATAGAACTCTGTTGGCAAGAACAAAAGCGATGTTGAGAACTGCAAGCTTAGATAAGAAATTCTGGGTATATTTTATGAGAAAAATATTTTGTATATTTTGCGAGTCTGGTTTGTAATTCTCTATTTTTCCTATAATAAAATTCTTCTATCCACTCATCAACAAAATGGAGTCAGAGCAGATGAATAGAACTCTGTTGGAAAAAACAAGAGCGATGTTGAGAACTGCAAGCTTAGATAAGAAATTCTGGGTATATTTTATGAGAAAAATATTTTGTATATTTTACGAGTCTGGTTTGTAATTCTCTATTTTTCCTATAATAAAATTCTTGTATCCTTACCAATAGCTTTTACCCTAATTTAGGGATTTTTCAAGAAAAATATGCGTGTCTATTTTATCTTCAATATTTTCAGTTTCATTTTAACTGTGACCCAGCTCTATCCAAGTCCTAATTTTTCCTAACAGAATTATATTTTCCAGCTATAAATTATTTAGTTCTTGGTAGCAATCTTTTAATGGGGTAACTCTACTTGGTTAACCTTATAATTTAGGTCCAATATACCAACTTATTCCTAATCCCTTGTAACATCCTTCTAGTCCTTTAGTGACATGCTTAGACACCTAAATCTACTGAAAGACATTCCATACCTAGATTGTAAAACATTAGACTAAATAAAAAAATAAACTAGAGATGATAAGCAAACGATCATTTTGTGATAACAAAGAATGTCTCTAACGACTATTATGATCCAACCTTGATGTTGTCTAAAGATTAATATGATTGAGTTAATTTCAGAATTTTTATACTTAGGGGAAGTAGAGTTACTACTACTAGTAACCTTTTTTAGGCTTTCTTGTTTTCTTACTTGACATTCTTCTGGATAAGGTAGGAGATTCCATCAATTTTTCTTCTAATCTAAGCGGTTTCTCCTGTGACAAATCTTATTCCACCATCAATCCAAGTTGGGATCAGAGCATTCCTCCTTCCCTAAGTTCGCATTTGTATCTACATCAATCTCCTATTGGTCATCCTTAATAGAAATAGTCACATTATTATCCCAAGCTATCAAGAAAACTAAGGCTCTCCAAAGTCAAGTAGTCTAAGGGAACATTATGGAAGTTAACCCACAAAGGCATAATTTCTTTTATGGATTTGTCAAGCTCCTTCCGAGCCTCCATTTATTGCCTGGCCACCAATGTGCTAAGGTCTAGAAGCCAAAAACTTCATTATCTGAAAACCTGAACAAAAAAGAGTCATCCTTAGCAAGGAGAATTTTGTTAAGGCTTTTGTTACCCTAATTGGTCTCTGAACATGCTTCACTACAAGAATTATATATTATTTGTGACGTTTTATTAAAAAAACGTCACAAAATGTTGAGACTTTTGTCAACTTTTTGCAACGTTTTTAGGAAACGTTACAAAATTGTAACACTTTCTACGACGTTTTATTAAGAAAACGTCGTGAAATAGCAATTGTAATGTTTTATTAAACAAAACGTCGCATAAGGCTATTTACAATTTAACATTTTGTCCTCCCGCCTTCGTTTCCCACCAGCTGGATGGTTTATACTCTGGATGTTTCTTTAGCTCTTTTCCGGTTTTCTAAGTCGCCTTCATACTTTTCTATTTCTCTTTTCTCTCTTCTCTCTCTACCTTCCACCGCAAAACTCCCTCGCTTCGCCAGAAACCGTTCATAGTTCCGGCGACTGACCTCCTTATCCCGTCTGAAAACTCATCATTTTCTTCTAATTGAGGCTTCGTCGATTTCTTCAGCTCCGTGTTCTTAACCCAGCTCGAGGACGATTTCGGATCTCCCCTTTCGGCAGTTTCTTTTCGTGTTTCGGGCGTTTTCGGAGAATGTGGGCTGCTTGGTTCCCGTGTAATGCATTGCTTTGAAGTTTTACTGGAGAAGATCATGACCTAGGGTTCGGATTTCGGGTTCTGGATCTTTTGGGTTCGGGTTTTGTTCCTAACGTTTTGTGGAATATCGCAACTGCTCACGACCAGAGTTCGATGCGCACCAAGTTTGATGGTGAATATTAGTCCGTACTTGTAAGCCAACTTTCCTAAGGTTATGTGAGCTGGGTCTAGACCTGCTGGGAGAGAAAGGTGACCGATAACAAGCCACCCACCTTTAATTTTAGGTGGTGTTATGTTCTTGTGTGCAATATTTGATTTCAAAAGCAACAGAACAAATATGATAGCTGTAGCATCTGCTAAAGATGAAGCTAGTAACTTCAAAATCGCTTAGTTTTGGAGTCTGGTTTCTTGGCTTGAAGAACATGTATATATAAAATAGTTTTGTTTTCAGAACCAATTCCTGAAAATCTCCAATTGATGATACCTCATAACAAACACTTTTCTATCTCTTTCAATATTATAACTTTCTCTTCTTCAGAGCTAACATATTGAAGTGTCTCTACGAGCTTTTGCATAAATTTGCTGTCAATATAAACCTGAGTTTCAGCCTCAATTAGAAACGCGATCTAATAGATTTTATAGTTGGTGATATGTCGTTGAAGAAGGGTTAAAAGGCTATGCCCTTGCAACTTTTTTATCTTTCGAAGTAAAGCTTGCAAAATTGTTTAAATAGATTCGAAAGTTTTGGGTTATTAAGAAGAAGTGCTTATGCCTGAGTATAAAGCTCTAAGAAAGTATCCATGAGGGGTTGGCAACGGTGGCTGTTGTGAAGATGGAGTTTATTTGTAGTTCTTTTGAAGCTCTTTTCAGAGCTCCTACGAATGCCAACATAGGTCATGTGTCTTCCATCGATGAACAGAGCTTCAAACTTAGACGAGGCCATGAACAAATTGGAGGTAGGTGTTGAGAAATATGAGAAGAATGATCAAAGAGAGAGATGGACAACAGAAAAGCTTACCTATAGCAATCTTTAACTTCATCCATTAATACACCTCTAATGGAAATCTACTAATCTCGCGATTTTAGTTGCTAGCTACCATTGATGTATGCATCACATTACAACTACTGTTCCAAATCAAAGTAAGGCCCATGTTATGAAATAAAGTTAAATTTGTATCTGCCATCAAAAGAATGAAATTCGAAGAGGGAGAGGATAAACTTATCTCTATCTATCTTTATTTCTATTTCTTGAGTAAATTGTAATAATTTTTTAGCATAATTGTCTTTTCATCTCTTAATTTCTCAGCCGCTAGAGCAAAATGTTCTTCATAAGAGTGTTTTAACAAATTGCGAATTGGGTTCAATCCACTAACCTAATCCACTGATTACTAAACATAATTATCAGCGGTTTCATATAGTTAAACAACTAAATTTCTTCGTTTCAAAAAAAAAAAAAAACAACTAAATTTCTTTCAATCTATCAAAAAATAGTTGATAAGCTATTTACAAAACAAGCCTTATATATATTTCATATATGCTCAAAAAAGTGAAATCATGAATGAAAAATGAATGGTTGACCATAACTACAAGGGGGAACTTAAGAGATGCTCAACGTGAGGGTTTTTATCCACCATAAAAATAAGATCAACCGAAGGGACACCAAGTTCTTGGTTTCTTTATTGATGAAAATTAATCTAAGTGTCATTATTCCAATCACGACTATAAAGAGGGAGAAGCTAAAATAAATTAGAGATTATATTAGGGTTAGGGTTGCTAATTAATCAATAAATTTGAATTTTGATTAAATTGGAGTTTAAATTTATTGAATTTTGTTTAAATTAGAGTTTAGATTAAGGTTAATTAAATTATGTTAGTCTAATTAGTTTTTTTTAGGATTAGTAAAAATTAATAAGATTTTTAAAAATAATTTAAAATAATTGCTTTTTAAGTTAGATAGGCCCCGCAAAGCTATGAGACATACACAAGGCATTATTGGGCCCAACATGGTTTTGTAGGATCCATAAATTTATTAAAATAATATATTTATATCACTTTATTAAAGACATAGTAGATGATTAACGACTTCATGTTTCCATCTATAATTAGAACATTTTTGAATGCTTTAATATGTTAATATTTAATTTACATTCAGATATAAACATTAGGGTTAAATTTATCTTTTTAACATAATATTGTATCAAAACTTTTTTTTTAATTTTCAATGCAATATCAAACCCTTCAAATTATAACATGAATTATTCATTTATTTTAAATTTAAAGTAATTAATATGAAATATATTATTTAAAGCTATCATTATAGTTCCAAATTCTAGGAAAACAAGAAATATCTTTAGACAGAAAAAAGAAAACTCTAACTCCTAAATTGTTACAGAAAATCAAACAAGAAAAAGAAAAGAAAGGAAAACAAAACAAAACAATCAATCATACAACACAAAGATTTATGTGGTTCGCCCCAATTGATCAGGGTTACGTCCACGGGCAATGGCAGATCACAATTTCACCAACAGAAAGGGAAAGAATTACATCCACACCTAACCCTAAACACACATGGAATTTATGTAAAAATTATTTCTCAAACTCTGCCGCTGCTAGCCCCATCTTGGGACTATTTGAAATTATTAACATTCAGTAAATCTAAGCAATGTCTGAACTTAATGTTGAGAACTGATTAGGTGAACATATCTGCTGGATTATGTTCATTGCCATCCTTCTTCACCTTGATTCTCTTTTCTGATCGGATGAATTGATATCTAACATCAATATTCTTGGTCCGATCACGATGCATTTGATCTTTAGGTAAACATATAGAAGTTAAACTATCACAAAACACTATAATTTGGTCCTGATATAGCCCAAGATCATTGACTAAGCCCTTCAACAGATGCCTTCTTTAGCTGCTTCTATCAAAGCCATATATTTTTCTTCTGTAGTAGATAAGGCAACTAAAGGTTGTAAAGTAGCCTTCTAACTGACAACAGAACCATGCAATTGAACACATAGCTAGTCACAGATCTTCTACTATCCAAATCTGTAGTATAATCATAATCTGAATAACCAACAACCAAACAACCTATATCACCTCCATATAGGAGACCAACATTACTTATTCCTCTTAGATATCGGAATATGTGCTTCACTGCTTGCTAATGCTCTTTCCCAGGTTGACTCATATATCTACTCACAACCCTAGTGCAATATCAGGTCTAATACATACCATAGCATACATCATACTTCCCACTATAGCAGCATATGATACTCCAGCCATATACTCCAACTCTACTTCTGATTGTGGTGAGAAATCTACAGGGAGACAAATATTTACAATTGAAGGAGTATTTAAAGGCTTTGTTGTACTCATCCCAAATTTAGATAAATTTTTTTGAATGTAGTTCTTTTGTGATAAGAAGAGGTTTCATTGCTTTCGACCCCTATAAATCTCCATTCCTAAAATTTTCTGATCTGCATCGAGATCTTTCATGCCAAATTCTACACTAAGAAGTTGTTTTAGCTTCTAAATATCTGGCATGTTCTAAGCCGTAATGAGCATATCATCTACATACAATACCAACTAAACCTATGATCTCGTCACTGAGCTTATTGTGAAATATACAACAATCATATGGACTTCTGTTGTAGCCATAATTTGTTATAAAATTATCAAACCTCTTGTACCATTGTCTTGGAGAATGTTTCAACCCATATAGAGATTTCTGAAGCCGAGAAATATGATCTTCCTTTCCTTGAATGGCAAACCCCTCTGGCTGACTCATAAAAATTTCTTCTTCAAGCTCTCTATGTAAGAAAGTTGTTTTCACATCAAGTTGCTCTAAGTCCAGGTCCTGATATGCTACTAAGGCAAGTAGCACTCGAATCGAAGTGTGTTTGACAATTAGAGATAAAATCTCATTGACATCAACTCCTTCTTTCTGACTATACCCTTTAGCAACTAGACGTGCTTTGCATCTTGTACCATCAGTATCTGAAATTCCTGTTTATATTAAGACCCATTTTCAACGAATTACTTTTCTTCCCTTGGGTAGCTTAACAAGCCCCCAAGTTTGATTCTTGTGAAGAGCTTCCATTTCCTTAACCATAGTTGTAATCCACTAAGCAGATTTTGAAACTGTAATTGCTTCACGATATGTAAAGGGCTCTAGGGACTACACTTCTTTTGCCACTTACAATGCATAAGCTACCATGTCTTTATAATTTTTAGGAGCCTTAATCTGACGATTACTAGACTTAACTCATAATAACTCTACACTTAGATGGAGACTAGATTCTGTAACCTTTGGGCTCAGCGCCATAACCCATAAATATTCCATTCTTTGACCTTGGTTCCAGTTTACCTTTACTAACATGACAGTAAGTAGGACAATCAAAAACTTTCAAAATAGAATAATCAGTGGGTTTTCTAGACCATACCTCTAAATGGGTTTTGCTATCTATAGCAGTTGCTGGAGAACGATTCACCAGATAACAAAAAGCGTTAATAACCTCATCCCAAAACTTTCTTGTCAATCCAGCATTAAAGAGCATGCATCGAGCTCTCTCTAATAATGTTCTGTTCATCCTTTTTACTACTCCATTTTGCTATGGGGTGTCTTTAACTATGCAGTGTCTAGCAATGACTTCATCCTTACAGAATTCATCAAATTCACCTGAACAAAACTCTAAGCCATTATCTGTTCAAAGACATTTTATGTTCTTCTCTATTTGATTCTCTACTAGAATCTTCCATTGCTTGAAATTTTTGAAAACCTCAATTTTATGCTTCAGCATGAATACCCATATCATCCTAGAGTAGTCATCGATCACGGATAAAAAATATCTTGCTCCACCTAAAGATGAAACGCGAGAAGGACCCTAATAATCAACATGAATGTAATATAATGTTAACTTTGTCCTATGCATAACCTTATTAAAATGAACTCGCCACTGTTTCTCGAAAACACAGTGCTTATAAAATCCAAAATTAGATGTCGTGTGTCCCCCAAGTAGGCACCATTTTCATAGAATATTAATTCCCTTTTCGCTCATGTGCCCTAGCCGCATATGCCACAACTTAGTTTGATATGATTCTTATTGCTTTGAAGGAGAAGCTATTGCAATTGAACCTATTGTTAAGTCACAATGACTTTACGAATATTAAGTTTTGATGACAAGCAAATTAAACTGAAAAGCAGACGAAGCAAAAAGCAGACGATAGCTAAGCTGAAAAGCAGACGAAGCAAAAAGCAGACGATAGCTAAGCTGAAAA
>JAOTBA010000007.1:10309386-10320012 GCA_025629845.1 Erythroxylum squamatum | reverse complement strand
GTATTGAGACCTGAAGAGGCTCGGTGAAAAGAATACTTGTAAAACTTTGAGAGATAGTGAAATCTCAGATAGGCATCCGAGGACTGGACGTAGCCCACGGTTTGGGGCGAACCAGTATAAAAACTACTGCGTCAAACTCTCTAAACTCTTTCTTACTCTTTACATTGTGATTGACAATATTACTTACATACATAAGTGTTGGAAAATCTTTTTCAAACGTGTTAATATCAGTTCTGGAAAACAAACTGGTTTTTGGAAGAAGTTTTCAAAAAGGGGTTAACAAAAAGTTTAACACAATTCAACCCCCCCTTCTTGTGCATCTACATCTCATTATTGTTTACTATATTAACGTGTGATTCACTTCACCTATCACTGGTGTTCCCTGTAAAATATACAAGGTACCATATTTGACTCCCTTCATTACTACCAATGTACCTTTGGTAATTCGAAGTATGCCACCTTCACAACTATACTTGAAAACTTTTGAGTCCAAAACTCCTAAAAAAATTAATTTCTTTTTCAATTATGGCACATTTCGAACATCATCTAAAATTTTATTCGTACTGTCATACAATCTGATCTTGATTGAACCAATACCTATTACCTTACAGAATGTGTGGTTTCCCATTAAGACGCACATTACTCATAGGTTGTGAACCAATCTCGATGTGGGCACATATGATAAGAACACCCTGAGTCCAAAACCCGATTATTCTCTAAATCTAATCGATAAGTCACTGAAAGAACCATATTTTCTCTGACACTGAATCATCTTGAGTAATAGTAGCATGTTGAGTTTTTGTTTTATTCTTCTTTAGACATTCATTCTTCCAATAACCTAGTTCTTTCTACGCTTGATTTATAGATTCAGACAAAATCAAAAGCTCTGATACTAGTTTAATTTGTTACAAAAAATAAAGCAAGAAAAGGGGAAAAAAGGGAAACAAAATAATCAATTGCATAGCACACAGATTTACGTGATTCAACCTAATTGATTAGGGCTAAGTCCACGAGCAATGGCAGTTCACAATTCCACTATCAGAAAAGGGAAGAATTACAAGAGGAATGCGGCTAGGATTTTTCATCTGCACCTAACCTTAAAATAGATGGAGTTTATATATTAATCCAATACAAAATACTGAAAGTACCGAAAATACCCATGAATAATAAGTCAAAGATTCAAGGCATATCTAACACAAATAATTCTCAATACTTTAGAATCTCAATTAGAAAATTTAAAAGTAAAAGATACATATATCTTTTTCACTTATTTCTAAAAAAAATATTATTTTAAATTATAGAAAAAGCATCTTGTATTATCATAAATTATTAAAAGAGACTTTTATTGAATTTTTGATAAATTATTTAGTACAAATTATTACGTAATTGAGTGGTAAGCATCTAATAAATTTTGTATGACTATTTGGACTTAATCTTGGTAAGGAATTACTTCAAAATATAAAAAATTGGTAAAATATATTATTTTTAGTCTTTATAGTATCACAAGATGTTTTTTAAGTAATTTTGAATAATGGAAATTAAAAAAAGATAAAACTAAAGATTTTTTTTTTTGCATCTTTTACAAAAAATGAAATTACAAATATCATCAATTTATAATATTATAATGTTTAACATTATCATTTATTAATAAAACGAACTTAGTTATAATATTATAATTATTATAATTTCTTTAAAGTTTTAAGATTGTAATAGTAAAGTTTAATAAATTTAAGAGGTGAATTACCGAATTTTAATATGTTATAAACTGGGTACTTAATCACCATAAAAATTAATATGCTAGTAATGTTTTCCGAAAATTAGAAACATTGAGGAGTTAGGAGTAGCTTTTGACCTAAAGATTCATACCCTCGATCGGCGTGCTGTGTTTTCTTTTACATCCTAAACGATAGACCTGATCAAACATGGGAGCAACAAGAGCCTATTAATTACAAAAACCATACTGTTCTATTTTGGGTACATTGTCTCAATAATAGGCATCTACAGTTTGGTTTATTTTAGTCCTGTTCTAGTACAAGTCATCGAGTCACTTGACGGCTCAATTATTTACTCTATTCTACAAGTTTCAATCAGATAGAGAGGACTGTTTTTTTTTTTTTCCTGTTAATTCAGCAGAAAACAACACATGGGGTCATTTCTGGAAGCAGCCTATGGATTAGATGAACTGATTTCTAGACCCCATGGCCATGGGATTAGTTTTTGGAGGAAGAAAGATGAAGTGATCCTTTGAAAAAAGAATCTTTCTTACACAACAGTCCAGAAATTAATAAACACATGAAAAAGTCGGAAACACAGACTCAGTTTTCAGCTTCGAACAGCACTTATACTTTGCGATCCACCGTCGCTCTCTCTCTGGCCCTAGACCTTGATAATGATGACCCAGAAGAGCCATCCAGTTCTCTAACCATGCTTGACTGCCCATAACTGTCAATATCTGAAAACGACGAATATGATGCATAAACTTTATTCTCTGAGCCACAGCATCTTGTACAACGATCTCTAGCATGTTTTGCAGCTTTCAATCCAACCTTGCAAGGTAGTTTGAGGCAAGACCAAACAATACAAAAAGGACAAGAAACACAGAGCAAACTAGCACTGCAACTGTATTCTGCAGCTCTGTAGCAACAGATTTTAGAATCTGAAGACTTTGCCTCCATTGACTGTATAGCTTAGAAAGAAAGAAAGTGTTGAAAGTTCTTTCAGCTTCAAGCACAAAAGCTTGGATTCCTTATGTATGGCTGTGCGCCTTAGAAGAATATAAGTTTCCTATTTCTTTTAGGTTTGATTTTGTTAATCACTATATTAATCTCGTATTAATTACCTAATACTGCAGTCCCATTCACGGCATTTTAATCAAGTTGGTGCCTTAAATAGACATGCTCCTAAATTTGGCATCCAGGAGAACTACCGCTGGTTTACCTTCCAGTCAAGAATTCCATGCTTTACCCTTCTAAAAATAAAATATTCGGTGCACTGCTCGAATTTACTTCTGACATCGACTTTGTAGATTAAAATTGTATTGCTTGCGGAGTTGTCATTAATTTCATTATTCCTTTAGTACCCAAAAAATAATATGCCCCACTCCATCAAAATTCTGATGGTATCTTTTAAACAGCAAAAGAACCGGCCTTTCCAAATTTATGGTGACAAAAAGATTTAGAGTATTATGTAAATACATCAATGACCTAACACAACACAATACTACTCAAATAAAATATCACTTGGCTAAAGTTTAAACTTTCAAGTGGTGTTTCACTTTCACAAAATCAATGGCTTGCCTCTGTTAATGTGTTACATATAATCTTCTTATGGCCCCCCCGGCATCATTAAAACTGAAAAATAGTAGATTTTCTCGGGCAGTTTTGGGAGTGAACATTTACTTAATTTTGTTTTGGATCATGGACATGTTCATGTTACAACTGGAAAGAAAACATAGTAGATTTTTCTCAGGCATTTTTGGGAGTGAACATTTACGTCATTTTGTTTTGGATCATGGATGAGTTTATATTACAACTATTGGGAAACCAGATAAGGATCCGATCTCAATGCAGCAGAATAATCATGAAATTTTTTCGTAATCTTTGATTCCTCGAAAACCAGATCTCTTTAATTCTGTAAAATAATTAACACAAATATAATAAAGCGAAAACTTAATTCGTACCTTATTCCAAAGCATAATCTTCATCTTATCATATCCCTTTAACTGATTCAAAAACTGATCCGTCTCAACCACCGTAGCCACACAAGTATCTGACCTCTAACGGTATCCACATAATGAGTTGAGAGAACTCTATAACTTTTACAAAAAGGGTTATAGCAAGAAGTGCTAGCTCCATTAGAGCTTAAGCCTATTTATAGTAGGTTTTGGACGTTTTAGTAATTTAATTAAAATTAAATCCTAAATTCAATCAACTTTAATTAGAATTATAAATAATTTTAATTAAATATCAATTATTCCTAATTAGATTCAATATCTCATATTGACCCTTATTTATTAAATAACTCATATTTAATCATCAAGTTTCTCAAACTTTATAATCAACTCCAACTTGATAAAAATAAATTTGTTCTCTTCAACCTATACTAGATATGAGGTGTCACAATCTTGACCTGCATAGCTTGTCAATTGGGCCCGAGTCCCGTGTCCTATCTCGAGGCGACTACTCGAGGCCGTCGGGTAAGGATCAGGCAAAAGGAAAGCCGAAAGCATTCAAAAGGTAAGGATAATTTCATGGTTAGCAGTGGTGGGTTTGCAGCGGCGAAGGTATGGAAACAATTCCAAGAACTCCTCAGGAGAAGTTCGCCGCGGAGAAGGTTCAAGGTCCAGCTAATGAACCCTTCGGGACATATACGTCGCGGCCAAAGACTGGCTTCACTGCAACGAAGTCCCCGGATTAACCCAAGGACCTCTCAGAACAAATACGCCATGGTGAAAAGCTGTTGCTTCGCCGTGACGAAGTTACGAAAATCACGTGTAACCTTTTGGGAATGGTTCGCCGCGGCCAAGATTTGGCTTCGCGTGGTGAAACCTTCACATTCAAAACCTAGAATCCTAACATTCACACTAAACTCTGCACTTATACACATTACAAATCCAATTCAATCATACACTAACATATATTTCTAATTCCAATATTAACCACAAGATAGGCATAAACATACACAAACGAACTTCTTCATTTCCAAATCTCATTACACAATAAAATGGAGTTTGAACAAGCTTTAGTTACATATCAACATACACATCAACAACTTAATACAAAATACAAATGGATGCTCAATGTTTGATATGCTTATAAAGCTACCAAAAAAATAGTCACTAACTTAGTTACAAAAGCTAACTATCTGGGAGTTTGTCCAAATGCCTTGCAAGGATCACTAACCTTCTCGTTCTGCACTTGAAGAGTGAAAATGATGGGGTGAGCTGCAAAGCTCAGTGGCTAATATATTTATAGCCATTGGCAACGAGCCACACAATCAAACATATATGTGTATATACTTATAGGCATATACATCTTATCTTAATCTAGCAATGTAAATTCAACAACAACTCATAGTCAAACGTGTCATCATATAATGCAATCTCATACCTATTTAACCTTCCTAAGACAACATTCAATTCCATATCATGCTCAACAATTCCAAACAAATGCAATGCACAACAAATGGCTCGAGAGTTCCGTGGAACGAAATGGAGAAACCAAAGTTTACACCATGAACAAAATGAGTCCATTTTTTGGATCTTATATGTCATAAGTGGGTAGCCAGGAGAAGGCTTTAGGTCAACGTGCATGTGACTAACGAAACGATATCTCTCTTGCCCAAACACAAACAAAATTTTCTCAATTCATTTCCATACATTTTCATACTTTCATGCTTATCATGCTTTTTCTTCTTTCCATTTATACAAAATGCCATGACATTTTTCAAGGCATAACATGATCATAATCACAATGTATTTTCAATAAACACAATAATTCAAAACACATCATTTTAGCACACAATACACATGCAAGGCATTTTTCTCATATCACACTATAAATAAATTACCTACATAAAATCGCTTGTCGAAATCCAATTCAGGCTTGCCTTTCGTCTTGCTCTTGGATTGGGTTTTCTTGGTTTCCTTCAAATAAACCAAGATTCATTCAACCCAATATTCTAACAAAATTCATAAAACTTCAGTAATCACATAAAGGATAAAATCAAGCTTTGACTAACCTACCTATAGTCTATCTAGGTTAGTAAGACCAAAACCTAGTTTAGAAACCCTAAAAATCAAGATGGGTTCTCTTCTTTCTTCCAACATAACCCATTTTCCTAATTCTTTCTCTAATAAAGCAAGAAGAAAATGGAACTTACCTTAAACCTAGCCCAAATCTCTTCTTCCTCCACAATTTTTCTCTTCTTTTCTTTAGCTTCCACGACTTTCTTCTTCTTCTTTCTTTCTTTCCCACGTTTTCTCTCTTCTCATGATGCTCTTCTCTTCTTTTCTCACACTCACGCACACTTATCTTCTTCTTCTCATTACAAGACTACTTTTTATCTTGTTCTTCCTATTTTGCCCCTCTTCTTTGTTTGCCCTTCCAAAAATATCCCTTCATTTTAATGTAATGTCTTCTTACTCCTTAGGCCATTTAAATCTAATACCTTACCCATACTCTAATTTAATTCTAATATTCCCATTCAACAATTCTAATTCTACTTATTCTCACTAAATTAATAAACTCAATTCTAAGAAAATAAAATAAAATAAACAAACAAATTATAAATAAATAATTGAAGAATCAATAAACAATTTAGAAAAATATTCGGGGTCTAACATTGTCCTTCTCCATCACAACCGTGCATGGTGTCAGAATCATAAGGGTATCACAATCTTGACCTGCATAGCTTGTCCCTCTTTGTCACAATCGTGCATGGTGTCACGATTGTGACAGAAGCTCCATACACATAGCTTGTTCTTTGTCATGCATCTAAGATCTCTTTTCTTCACATTCCTATTTTATACAGTCACAAACATATCAAACACCTGTTAGAATATAAAATTAAGATCAAATTATTGCTTCAAATCGATCAAACATTTAGAACACATACAAAACATTAACAAGAACACAATTTTAAGCCTATACACATGATAGTCATCTAAGAAATCTATCTTCGGGATTCGATATGGGTTCGGTTTGTGTTCCACGTGCAGTGCCCCTTACTTTTTTTTAGTTTTTTTTACCGCAATTTAAGATTCAAGTACCGTTGACAGCCGGAGATCATGCGCCCGATAGAATAGTCAAATCACTAAGTAGGTAGGACTCAGTTCCTGTTTGGGAACCTTTTCTCGTGTAGGAACACCAAAAAAAAACATACTTAACCACTTATAAAAACACACTATGGTTTACACCTATCAACATCCCCACACTTTAACAGTTTCTTATCCTCAATTAAAACAAAAAACATGACCTAACAAAAACACATAAACACACAATAATACAACATGTAATAATGATACAATGGAATCAAATCTTATGGAATTAACTTAACCTCAAATATCAATCACTCAAAATGTGTAAACATATTAGCTTATTCCTTTTATGTTTAAGCGCTTGATTTGATTATACATATCAATCAAAATATTAACACCCTATTCATTCACTATGGCAATACTAAGCATGCATTTATGATTATTGATCAATCAAAAAGGAAAACTATCACTAAGTATCATTTTTCATGAAAAATCTTGCTATTTGTAAAAGATCAATAGGTTTTACTTATTTTAGCGCCATTTTTTAAAATTTTCTTTAACGATAGCCTAGTCTTTTGATGCAAAGGTAAACATTTGTCATGAATGTCCCCCAATTACTCAACTAGGTCACATTGTTTATTTAGCTTGGTTGGAGTGTCATTATAGCCTTTTGATGCGGAAAAAAAACATTTTTTCGTGAAGGCCCCCGATTATTCAGCTATATCACAACTCTTAACTGGCTACCAACTTTATTATTAACCCAATTTTCTTAAAAAGGGCTAGTGGAATCATAATTTTATTTAATACACTTTTTTTATTTCTTAGCTTACCTTATTTCTTTTTAATCAATCATCATCATCATCATCATCAACATCCACTTGAAATCTCGCTGAGTCGTGGGGTCTAGGGAGGTCTGATAGTACGCAACGTTATCCTTTCTGGTCTGTAAAGAAAGCGAGAAGGTAGAGACACCCGCTAGGATAAGTCGAGTGAACGACACTCTAGTCAGGAAGGTCTTAAAAAGGTACTAATAATGCTAACCAATTCAGTTGACTATAATTATAAATGTATATAAACAAATTTCGTAAAGTTAAATAATAGATGTCATACCCTAATTAACATGCATATTCATCCCAAAGGCACTTAAAATACAAAATCACATGTTACTATTCCTTTACTATTTAAATAACCATGTTCAAAACTAAAATAATTACAATTAATTCACATCATTGACACATTCACACACTTTAGTCCACACAATGCCAAACTAATAAAAAACTAACACAATGCAAATGCCAAACTCACACACCAATGAAATGTCAATGCATAAATGTCTCCACACTTGAACAACACATTATCCTTAATGTGAGAAATAAAACAACACGAATATAAATAAATAACAATAATGAAAGGATTAAAGCAATAAGACTTATGGAGATTGAGGTGCTGATGTTGTGGGCGATGGAATCTAAACATCATAAACAGAAAAATACTTAAGTATGTTCTTCATGTCATGGTGTTGTTGACATTGATGCTACGGGAGCTCCTTCATTTGTGCCTCTATAGTGTTTAGATGATGTGTCATGCTTTTATTATTTTTTGACACTAAGTTAAACATTTCTCATCCTCCTCTGTTTCTTAACTGGATGAGACTTCTTGTTGGTGTTATGCTGGAGCAGAACTAGAGCTCACTTGTCTAGTCTTGTATTTCACTTATGATTTTAAACCAATATCTTGGAGTTCCATCCCATAGACCTACAAGATCTAAGCTCGTCTCAAATGTGTATGACTTAGAAAATCAAGAAAGATAACATTTAGTCCATCAAGAGAAACACCATGAAATTAAGCAAGCATATTCATAAGAAAACTCATGTCAAGCTAGCTAATTTTCTTATTAAGAAATGTAACAATTATTTGAAAAACATAGGTTGATGTACAAACTCGGATCCTATGATCCATGCACCAAAGTATGAATACATCTTTAAGAAAACACTTGTTACTCTGAGATTTGGAAAACACAGCGTGACATATAAATTTATGCAATAACAAATGTTCAGGATTAATAATAACGTTATTATGTGCATTTCTTGCAAAAAATTCATCCAACCCTATTAATTTCTTCCAATATTGATCAACATGAAAGTTTCCACAATTTTTAATAATTTTCAATTTCGAGAACCCATAAATTTCTTCCATAATATCATAGTCCAAATTATTAGGGTTTCCTCCCAATCTAAACCAAAAATTATTTAATTTCTACGGCTGAAAATGTAAAGTTGTGTAAAACTCAAGGGTTACACCCTCATACACAGAAACATCAAAATGAATAAATTTTTCCCAACGAATTTTTGCACTCAAAGTCTCAATCTTTTCTTTCAAAGCTAGATTTTCTAAGATATTGAAATCAAAATATCATGGTGCAGCAATAATTCTTAAACAAAGGGTTTAGAATCTTATACCTTCTTCTTCCGAGAAGATCGAAAAAAGAGCTCCAAAATCCTTAGCCCTATCACATGTACCATCCCCCCAAAAATTTGCTTTCCCTTTTGGTTTTAAGCGATTGGAGACTTATTAGATTCTTAGAGCCATGAGAGCACAACATTTGTGACAGAATGATGCAACACTTGCCATGCACGATCGTGACACTTTTATGATCATGCCATGGCTATAACTATCTAGTTTTGCCTTATTTCGATTGATTTCCTTCATATATCCCTAGGAACTTGTTCCCTAACCTGTAATAACTTCAAAAATATGAAATTTAACAGTCCAAATCACTCTAAGCACATCAAAATAGGAACTTACAGATATTAGAATTCAAGAAAAACCTAACTATATAACATGATAATTTATAATCATTAGCTTGACCTTTCATAATTCAAATCTTATTTAATGAATTGAAAGGAAAGAAACTACTTCCCTTTCTTATGAAAAGACTCCTCCAAGATACGGTTTACATCTTTTTCCATTCAACTTGAAGGCTTCCTTATTGTGGTTCTCCAATTCTAAAGCCTCATATGCAAATACGTGGGTTACTTTAAAAGGCCCACTTCATCTTGATTTGAGCTTTCTGGGAACAACTTCAATCTCAAGTTAAATAGTAAAATTGTATCTCCTACTTTGAAATCTTTTTTCTTAATATGAGAATCATGCCATTTCTTAACATTTTCCTTATACAACTTAGCACTCTTATATGCATTCAGTCTAAGCTCGTCAAGCTCATTCAATTGTAGGAGTCTTTCTCACCTACCTGGTTCCAATCAAAATTTAAAGCTTTTTTCGCCTAATATGCTCTATGTTATAACTCCACAGGTAGGTGACAAGCATTACCATAAACAAGCCAAAAAAGGGTTTGTACCAATTGGAGTCTTAAGGTGATTTGATAGGCCTATAGAGCATCATCCAGCTTTAATGCCTAATCTTTCCTTAAACTGCTTATTGTCTTCTCCAATATTCTTTTTAATGCGCATTAACGTCCTCCACTTGTCCACTTATTTGCAAGTGGTATAGAGTGGCAACATGATGGCAAACTCCATATCTTCTCATAAGAGCATTGAAAGACTTATTACAAAAATATTCTCCTCCAACGCTAATTATTGTTCGTGGCACTCTAAATCAATTGTATAATATCTTGATAAATTTTTGCACCACCTTGCCATCATTCGTTAGAGCTGCCATTGGTTTAACCCATTATGATAAGTAGTCCACTCTCACTAAAATATAAATGTTCCCCATTGTTAGCCCCGAATTTTTTTTTTAATTAAGCATGATTTGATTAATTAAGTAAATTATGTTAGCATTAATTAAGTGGACTTTTAATTAAATATAGTAGCATTAATGAAGTTAGTTGACATAAGCTAATGAATTAA
>JAOTBA010000007.1:10253483-10266783 GCA_025629845.1 Erythroxylum squamatum | reverse complement strand
AAAATCATGGTTGCATTTAGTAGAGTTAAAGTTGGGGTTGAGTAGTTGAAGAGTTTAAGTTTACATATTTTGGGGTCGGGTGTGTTCGTCGCGGCGAGAATCATTTGTTCGCCGCGGCGACAAATCCATTGCAGGTACGCCGCGGTGAAAGATAAATCGTTCACCGCGACGTGATCCTTGCGTGTGCTCGCCGCGCGAGATCTTATTCACCGCGGCGACGTCCACCTTTGCTTCCGAAGGACTTTTCTTCTAAATTTTAAATTTCTAAGTCTTCCCTCCAAGCATCTCGCCGTAGCGACGCCCACCTTTGCTTCCGAAGGACTTTTCTTCTAAATTTTAAATTTCTACGTCTTCCCTCCAAGCCCAAGCCTCATGCTTCCGTGTCTGATGTTGGGCTCCGAAAACGGGGTCCAACAGGTTGCATGGCCACACCTTGTAGAAGTGTCTATAATTTGACTTTTCTTTGACCAAATATGGTGAATTTACCAATTTGCCCTTAGTTATATGAAATTACTATTATACCCTCCAAACTTTTCCCAATTTTGCAATTAAGCCCAAAATTTGGGAATCACCAAAACTTTTATTTCATTTTGGTCCTTAGACTTTTGAAAATTATAAATAAGCCCCTTAACTTCATAAAATTACGAATTGGTCTTCCAAGAATTGAAAAATTACATTTAAGTCCTTCAACTTTTGACAATTTAATTTGCAAATAAACCCTTTTATACATCAACTTTTCCAATTAAGCTCTCTAAGTGTCCTATGAGTCTATAAATCATGCCTAATCCCCTCTAAGGCATTAGAATTTAGTTAATTTAACCACCATGGTCATATCTATCCAATGGACTCGGTTTTATCCACTTAAAAGCTCATATGTCGGAAATCTCTATGATTCCGCATTACCGATGAATTCCATGTTCATATAAGGGCATATAACATTATAAATCGTTTATATATACACCCAAATGACTTAAATACATCTTTGAACTCATATACAACCATATGTATATATCAATATACGGTAGTATCTCCAAATACAGTACAACACAAAAGGGCTCCGAAAGTCCGACGTTAAAAGTCCTCCCCTCCTCAAAAGAGTTTCGTCCTCGAAACTCCTAAGTCGAGGACACAAATAAATAGGGGTAATGATGTCTTATAGTATCCTCAAGCTCCCATGTCATCTCCTCGACCTTATCGCTCTTCCAAAGAACCTTAACCGTGGGTACCTCCTTGCTGCATAATTTCTTCATCTGTCAATCCAAAATCTACACTAGTTTCACTTCAAAACTCAGGTCTTCTCTTAGCTCTATGGGAGGTGTCTCCAAAACATGAGATGGATCCAGTAAGTACTTTTTAAGCATAGATACATGGAATACATTATGGATCCTATCCAAGTCCGGTGGTAATTCCAACCGATACGCCACAGTTCCGACACGCTCTAGGATGCAGAAAGGTTCGATATATCGGGGATTTAGCTTCCCTTGACTATGAATCTGATGATACCTTTCCTTGGCGATATCCGAAGAAAAACCCTGTCACCAATTGCAAACTCTAATGGTCGTCGCTTATTATCCGCATAACTCTTTTGTCGATCTTGGGCGATCTTCATCTTCTCTCGAATGATTTTTATCTTCTAAGTGGTGACTTCTATCAATTCTGCTCCTTCTATTTTGGTCGTACCAACATCATCCCAACACTGAGGTGTCCTGCACTTCCTTCCATAAAGTGCTTCATAAGGTGGCATACCGATACTTATCCGATAACTATTGTCATAAGCAAACTCAATCAAAGGCAAATGTCAGTCCCAACTCCTTTGGAATTTCATCACACGTGCTCTCAGTATGTCCTCCAATGTTTGAATGGTCCTCTCTGACTGACCATCGGTCTGGGGGTAGAAGGCAGTACTAAACTTCAGTTTAGTCCCTAAAGATTCTTGAAATTTCAGCCAAAATTGTGA
The DNA here is from genome assembly GCA_025629845.1 of Erythroxylum squamatum. Classification (NCBI taxonomy): domain Eukaryota; kingdom Viridiplantae; phylum Streptophyta; class Magnoliopsida; order Malpighiales; family Erythroxylaceae; genus Erythroxylum; species Erythroxylum squamatum. Next base: position 10,264,826 of record JAOTBA010000007.1, on the reverse strand, counting down.
GCAAAGCGAACAATATCTGTGGGCGAGTGATCTGGGTTGTTACAAGTGGTATCAGAGCCGGTACCAGAACTGTTGTGTCAGCTAGGCCGGGCCCTAAGGGGGTGAATTATGAGATCCCACATCGGTTGGAGAGGGGAACGAATTACGCCTTATAAGGGTATGAATACCTCTCCTCCTTAGACACGTCTTCCTAAGGGTAGGAAGAGCAAAACAGTGAGGGTTTGGAGCTCAAAGCAGACAATATCTGTGGGCGAGTGGTCTGGGCTGTTACAAGTGGTATTAGAGTCAGTACCCGAACTGTTATATCAGCTAGGTTGGGCCCCAAAAAGGTTAGGGCCCTAAGGGGGTGGAGAGTGTGAGATTCTAAATTGGTTAGAGAGGGGAACGAAGTACGCCTTATAAGGGTATGGATGCCACTCCACTGTAGACGCGTCTTTCCAAGGGTGGGAAGAGCAAAACCATGAGGGGTTTGGCCCTAGGGGCAACCCAAAGCGGACAATATCTGTGGGTGGGTAATCTGGGCTGTTACAAGTGGTATCAGAGCCGGTACTAGAACTATTGTGCTAGATAGGCTGGGTCCTAAAGAGGGTTGGACTCTAAGGGGGGTGGATTGTGAGATCCCACATCGGTTGGAGGGGGGAACGAAGTATACCTTATAAGGGTATGGATACCTCTCCTCCTCAGACGCGTCTTCCCAAGGGTGGGAAGAGCAAAACCGTGAAGAGCTTGAAGCCCAAAGCGGATAATATCTGTGGGCAGGTAGTCTGGGCTGTTACACTTTGAGTTCCCCTATTAGTATTTATTTATAGCTATATTCTCAATTTGCTCTTGTAATTTCTTAGGATTTTTAAAACTAGTAGTTCTACCTGATGATGTATCTTTCAACTACTTATATAACTAACTTAATCCACTATGAAATGTTTACATTTCCAATCTTAAATCAAGTCAATAGTATAGAAACTTTCTTAGTAACTCCTTCAATCTCTTAAAAGTTTCGTACTATATCTTAATCTCTAATTGTTAAAAAGGAAACATATCATTCCTAATTTTTTTGTTTTTGCTGACCTATTTAAAAATTTTCAACAAGGCCATTCTAGGTGGTAATATATCTTAGAGGCATGTATCTCAACCATAACTTACCTCTTTCCTTAATGTAAAAGAGAAAATTCTCAACTGAATGACATCCTTCGAAGCTCCATTAATCTTGAAAGTATCACATATCTCCAAAATGTTGGCAATATGTGTATTTAGATCATCATCGGACAAGCCATCAAATTACATAAATTATTAAACTATCCAAATTATGTTGGAATTAATTTCAAAATTATTGTCCCTCCACTCTTGACTTATAAGTGACAATATAACGCTAGATTCTTTCCTTATAAGTGACGATATAACATAGTCCCCATAATATGTTGTCCTTCATGTCCTGCCATTGTATTTAGTAGCTTTAAACCTAGAAATTCTAATTTTGAAGCACTACATCTAGTTGGATCTAGCTTAAGTAATACTCTGGGATTACTCTTAGTTATAAACCAAAGTACCTAATTCATAACAAATACATACAATATCAAGAAAGAAAGTTCAAAAATAATACATAAAAAAGAAAATTGATTTAATTAATAAAAAAGTATTTATAATATACTAGTCCCCAACAAAGATTAACTAGGCATGTGCTTCTATCATGCTTATAGTATAGTCAAATTGATATGAATTCCATCCCCATAAAGACTACGAGTATTAATAATAACTATCTTTTTTTGTCTAAAATATCAAAATGAATAATTAAATTAAAAAATTTGTCAAATAAACTAAAAATATTAATCTAAAATAATAATCCAAAGAAATAACACGAATGAATCAATTAGTTAACAATCAAGATATAGATGTAGACATTCTATGCTTAAGTTTATCTTAATTCAATTATTAACCCTAGTTTCTTATGTCAGTAGAAATTATAAATTTATAACTATATTCTTTCTTAGGTAATACAACTCTTGCCCTAATATTGATTGATTAAAATCTTGTTTAATCAAAACCCTTAAGATTGCATTAACTTGTTCTATAAATTTCTTTGTTATATTTGACTCTAACCTATAAGATTTACATGGTCCTATCTCTAGGATTCCGTACAACTCTTATTCTTCATGTCAAGATCTATTCATACATATGATTTATCAATCCCTACATATGAAATTGAATCAAGGAATCAATCTAAACAAATAGTTTTAGGATTCATCATATCTATATCACAATTTAGTTCATACTAAGATAAATAAAACTAGCCAAAATTAAGAAAAAACACAAAATAAAAAGAACTTATTCTTATATATCTTGAAATCTTAAATTTCTTAAATTAAATAGTGATGGAAATTATTCTTTTTTCTCTCAGAAGTTGCTCCTTTCTATCTCCAATTACTCTAACTTGTCTCTTTAATGATTAATGTCATCATATTAGTCCCCCAATTCTTTTATTCTTGAAAAACCTTAGAAATTTTGAAATATTATTGTTAATATGGACCTAACACTGTCCATGTTACACCTATGTAACTCCACTCACTTGTATTATCTATGAAACCCTCAAACTTCGTAAACTACTTCTAATATAGATCATAACACAGACCCTATTATTCTCATGTTACTTAATTCCTTGATAATCGAACCTTAATTCATTAATCCTTTAAGTATACAAGCTTATCTTAAAAAAACATTACTAAAACCATGAATGCAAATTAGGCATGACTTTATGTTTTGAACCATGTTCCAAATCCTTCCTCTAAAATCATGTTAAGACTTCTCCACCTTGATTCAAATTTTCTTGAAATTATGCCTTATTTATTAGGAGGCTAAAACAAGGCCTGAAAATAAGATATAGGTGAAATTGAGTACCAAATGCTATAAAAAATCATGAAAAACACAAGAAAAATGCTCTTAAAATTATGTTAAAAACATAATATAATTACAACTTATCCTAAAAATAATCAAACATACTAGGGAAACCAAGCTAACTAAAAGCGAGTGAATGTAACCAAAGACGAGCCTGTATATCCTCATCTTACCTCAACTCCTCTAGTAAGAAAAATTGGGTTCATTGATGATTATGACCATATTTAACTTCATGGTAATTGTTGGACCCTGAAAAATTTTTCTTTAAGTAAGCATGATTTCAAAATAATTTTGGAGTTTAGATAGATTTAAAATTTTGGAATTATAATGGTGTCAAAGTTAGTAGGATTTGTTGAATGGATAAATGGAAGTAAAGTGTTGATGCAATAAGGATGTTCAAGGACATTTTTGGGAGACCACTTGAGCATAAAAGAACATAAGCTTATAAGGAAGGGTAAGATGGACTTTTAGGGCTTATTAAGGGTAGAAATAGAAAAAGGATGTGTGGTGTTGGGAGAAAAACGTGAATTCAAGAGGGAGAAGAGTGAGAAAACAAAAGTTAGAGAGAGAAGAGAAAGGCTTTGGTGAAAGAAGGAAAGAGGAGAAAACAATTTGTTAAGGTAGGTTAACCATCTTTTCTAGGGTTTCTAAGCTAGGTCTTAGGTTTTCTAACTTAGATGGGTGATGGGTAGGTTAGATTTGCGGTCAATTTGTATTTGTTGAAATTGTATGATTTTCTTTTAAGTTATGATTTTGATTGGAATGTTGTTTTATTTGGAACCTTGGTTATTGTAGGGGACTAAGGAAATCCTACCCAAGAGCAAAAGGAAAGGCAAGCTTGACTTGGTTTCCGCAAGCTAACTAGGTGGGTAACATATTTAGGGTTATAGTATAATTGGAAAAATTCTTGCCTATGTATGTATGTTGAAATTGATTGTTGAAATTGTCTTGTTTGTAAATGTGGAAATATGCATCGTGAAATCTGGCTATGTTTTTCCTCAATAGAGGTCAAAACATCTGCATTAAATGAAAATGAAGATAAAGCATAAAAGGATAAGCATATGAGAAAACGAAAATGTGCTTCTGTTTGGGCGAGAGTCCGCTTATGGCATATGAGCTCCGAATATGGACTCATTCTGTTCATAGGGTAAACTTCGGTTTCCTCATTCTATTCTATGGGACTCTCGAGCCGATTTCTGTGCATTGCATCTTTAAACTTGTCATGAATGATGTATTTGAGTGTTATGGGCTTTGAGTATTAAACTAAATTGAAGAATGCTCAAATTAGAGAGCATATATATCAATATACATTTATGCATATGCATGAATTTGGGGTCAATTATCAATGACCATAAATATATTAGTCACTGAGCTGTGTAGCTCACCCAACCACTTCCTCCTCAGGTGCAGATCGAGAAGATCAGTGATCCTTGCAAGGAAATTGGATACTCCAAGCTAGCTAGGCGTCTTTTGTATTAAGTTAGTGACATTCGGCCAGATCTATAAGCATATCAAGCATTGAGCATCCATCTGTATTTGTATTAAGCTTCTGATGAACGTGTCGATATGTAATTAAAGTTAAGCTCATATTGTGTTTGGTTCTGTTAATAATATATAATCACTTTTGTTTGTGTTTATGTTTGCGGGTTTTATATTGCATTACATATTTCGGGTCCCTTATAGGTTTAGAATTCGTGTCCTAACTTTGGGGATGTGAGGAAGATCCAGTTGAAACATCTTCTTATGCACGGTGCATCTTCTCAGTTGTATCATCTTAGTTTGACTTTCCTCTTCATCTTAGTTTGTTGTACCTAAGATGCTTTGTCTTAGTTTCGTACCTAAGACGCTTCGTCTTAGTTCTGTTTTGTCTTAGTCTTCGTCTTAGTTTCGTACTTAAGACGCTTCGTCTTAGTTTTGTTTCATCTTAGTTTTGTATCGTCTCAGATTGTATCGTCTTAGTTTTGTACCTAAGACGATTCGTCTTAGTTGCTATCATCTTAGTTTCTATCGTCTTAGTTTGACTTTCCTCTTAGTCTTAGTTTGACTTCTGCTTCGTCTTAGTTTTGTACCTAAGACGCTTCGTCTTAGTTCTGTTTTGTCTTAGTATTCGTCTTAGTTTCGTACCTAAGATGCTTCCTCTTAGTTCTGTTTCGTCTTAGTTTCGTACCTAAGACACTTCATCTTAGTTCTGTTTCGTCTTAGTCTTCGTCTTAGTTTCGTACCTAAGACGCTTCGTCTTAGTTTTGTATCGTCTAAGATTGTATCGTCTTAGTTTTGTACCTAAGACGTTTCGTCTTAGTTCCTATCATCTTAGTTCCTATCGTCTTAGTTTGACCTCCACTTCGTCTTAGTTTGACCCTTATTTAGTCTTAGTTTTGTATCGTCTCAGATTGTATCTAAGACGCTTCGTCTTAGTTCCTATCGTCTTAGTTTGACCCCCGCTTCATCTTAGTTTGACCCTTGTTTCATCTTAGTTTTGTTTCATCTTAGTTTTGTTTCGTCTCAGATTCCTTCGACTTAGTTTTTCCTTCGTCTTAGTTCACTTCGTCTTAGTATTTTGCTTCATCTTAGTTTAACGCACTGTTCACCTTATACCCTCTGTTCCACTTTTGATCCTTTTAGAGGTCGAATCTCGCTTCGAGTTCTTCATGAACGTTGTAGATTTAGAAGTTTTCTTCCAAACCGTTCAAAAGCAAAATCAATCTGACATCTGTAGTGAGAATTATGGCAATTACGCCAAGGCATGTACAATACGAGTAGGGTTTGTTGAGATAACCCTACAAGGAAACCCGCTCACGCTTGTTGGCTCTGGTTCGATAGTTGGGCTTCGAAAACGGGGCCCAACAACAACAATACAATCGGGTTCCTCCTGTTTCAAACTTATCCTAAGCTTAGCCATCTCTTCCAATAATGGCAGATAGACTGTCTGTACATGGGCTATTGAGGATTTCCTACTCAAAGCATCTGCTACTACATTTGCCTTCCCTGGATGATACTCAATCAGCAGGTCATAATCCTTGAGCAACTCTAACCCCCCCTTGTTGTCCATTATCCAGGCCTTTGAAAGGCCTTTGAGCAGAAATGAAATTTAGAAGCTAATTATTCGGTTGCACTGTTGAAGGATGAAGAACACCAGAAGTGGGAGAGGAAGTTTCCAAAGAAGAAATAGTTAAGGGGAGGATAGTAAAAGAGCTAGTGAGAAGGCAGAGAAAAGTGTGAGTATTCTTGGTTCTTCTTGCAAATGTTGAACATGAGACAGGTTGTATACCTATAGATTAAGCATGTGTTAGGAAATGAAGAGAAAATATGGGTTTGGTTTGATAATTGGACACACATAGTCCACTTATACAAAGAACTAAAATATCCCAACTTACTAACAATATTCTACTTAACTCCAAAGCATCTTCTCTGATGAATCAAATACATTAGGCAGGCAATTTCAGAGGGTTCGATATAGTAATGGGATTTCTATCCCAGGTCACTTGTATTCGTTTGCAGGACTTAGTATCTTGGGTACCAAATGCTTCTAGACTTTTTACTAATAAGTCTTGCCATAAGTCTTTGCAGCAAAAAGGTGAGAATGTTCCTTGGTTCAATCTTTTATGGAAACAGTCCCTAAATCAAAAGGCCTCAATATTTACCTAGCTGGTTATTAAGAACAAGATTCGTACTAAGAATAGATGGTTTAGATCTTATGACCTAATATATGTGATATGCAAAGAAACTGAAGAAGATAGAGAACACCTATTTTTTCAATGCAGATACTCAAAAGCAGTATGGAGCAGAATTTTACATCTACTTTCTGATTGTTGTCCCACTCATGATTGGTTATCCACTCAAAATTGGACCATTTATATTGATGACCAAAAGAGGTAAGATGCACCAATGTACAAATTTGCCTTCACAATAACTATTCACTGCCTATAGAAGGAAATAAACAAGTGAATCTATAGGAATGAGGAAGTAAACAAGTAGTACTTAGCTGTAGACATCATCAATTGGATCAGAGCCATGATGACAGCTAAATTTGATCAGCATTCTTTATCTACAACAATGAAAACTAAATAGAATGTGTAACTCTTGTTATTATATTTCATTTGCTTTTGTAATTTAATTTATTCGCGAACTCATTGTAATGTTAAGTTAGCTTTGTTATAGTTAATATAAACCCCTTATTCAATTTTCAAAAAAAAGTTTACTTTTATAATGCCATAAAGAAGATGAAAGAAGCAATCAAAGTCAAAAGGCATTTTTGTACACATCTTGTTTTATAGTTATCAATGAAAGATAAAAAAGACAACTTTACTCTATGTTATTTGCAACTAGGGCATTTCTGAACTCGAATGTTTATTTAGATACGATTTTGCAAAGAAAGTTGAATTTAATAGAAAAATATAACAACAATAACTCAATAAAAGTCCCGCTAATATGTGGGGTATAGGGAGGTCCAGTAGTATGCTGCCTTTCTCTAATTAGTAGAGAGGTCATTTTTGAATGGTCCACATAAAAAAAGAGAAAATAAAATATAATAAAAATAAATATAATAAAAACTATAATAATAATAACAACAACAACAATAGTAATAATAACAAAAAATTAATAATAATAATAATAATAATAATAATAATAATAATAATAATAATAATAAGAAGGAATGTTATTAAATATTACAATAATTCTTTCATAACATAACACAAGATCTCTTTAGCTCATAAATGGACGTATACAGGGATGCGTGCATTTGAGATACTCATTATAGTACATTAAAGAGATAAACTTAATTCAAGTATATATTCCTTCACTTTTATTACTTGCTTAAAATTAATAATCATTTTATTTTGTTTATAAGATTATTTTATTATTTTACAGTTGTTTGGTGAGATTGACTTGTAAGTGGTGTACAAAAATTGTAAGAGTTTGCAATTTAATTTTTTAGTCAATATATGAAAGCAACTAGGTGTGAAAGGAAATAGAATATATTTGAATTCATCTATTAAAAAAATAGAATAGAATACAAAAGATTAAATAATTTAGTATTTGTTCGATACAACTTAAAGTTTTAAGAAATACATGTTATTATCATTATTAAGTTGAATATAATTTCACACCCCTCATTTCAAGGAAACTCTTAGTGGGGGTTATCGTTGTTGTTAAGTTGAATATAATTTAGCATAATTTCTTAATTATTTTATTTTATTTGTACACTAAGATTATTAATAAAATAAGTAGTTCTATACATCTAATTTGCCTTGATTATATCGATTTTTTAGCAAATTGAACTTTTAAAATCGAGTTTTATAGATAAGAGTGACTTAAAAAGTAATTTTAAATGAGAGAATTTAAAAGATAGTGAAGATGAGACTCTTCTCAGTGATAAGGTTTCAAACCAAATAAAATTTAAGACAATGTAATTTGAGCATACATGTCATCAAATACAATTTAGGTTTTTTTCGTTTTCTTTTAATTTACTTGTATTTGATATATATGTTAAATTATATATATGTATTATAAATATAAAACTTTTAACTGTAAATAATTTTATTTAGATTTCTCCTGTACTTTGATATGTTTCTCGGTATGAACTCTTGTTATTATGCTTATAAACTTATATTATTTTTATTATATGATGTTTTGATATAAATTATTGTAATATTTTAAATACTTTCCATTATTTTTAGTTATTTTAACTATGTTTTCGTATATCAATTTTAGGTACTGTTTATATGGAAATATTTAAAAAGTTATACTAAGAGAAATTAAAAAGTAGTTGTTATATGAAATTTATATTATTATAATTTTTTGAGATATGATTGAAATAAAGTTAAAAAGTAGGTAATACAACATATCGATAAACTATTTTATAAATTTAAAAAATTGCATAAAAAGTTTGCCAATATTAACCAATAATGATACCATACCGTATCAAAACTAAACCCGATATAAATTTCGGTCTCCGTCTTCTAATAGAGATTTTAATTGGGTTATCTGCAATTAAAAGCTTAATTATGGCAGGGCCCGGCCCCACGACAACCTTCTCTCTAGCTTTTCATTATTTTATCTTGAGTGCAAAGATAAAAGAATACTATTATTCTGTAAGACGGAAAAGTGTGTCAGGAATACAACCTTGCTGTCTTGTACTAATTATTTAAAGGTGAGTAGACCAAAAATAGTTAAATTAAATATTGAGGGGCGGGTGACTGAGCACTGACCAGAAGCAAAGCGAAAGTAAAGTCAAAACTCAAAAGCACTTCTCCGGTCTCTGCCACCCTTCAAAGAAAGTACTTGCAATCAGTTTCTATTCTTTTATTGCTAATTACTTACACGTTTCCCTATAAACTTTAAACTCTGATTGGACAGCAATCACTCTTACGTATTTATTCATTGAATTAGGTTAAACCTAAAGTTTAATCCAACTCTATATATTTAAATACCCAATATTTATCTCATAAGATATATGCATACAAGAGATCGGGTTGTTCAAGCTCTCAAAATAATATCAATTCTTCAAACTTTTATAATAATTATAGAATCAGGTCAAATTATTAAAGAATTTAATACTAGTTGCTTAATTTCAAGCAATAAAACTAATGGGGAGTTTTTATTAGATAACTGATTAACTAAAAATAAGACAAAAACAAATTAAATCAATCGAATTTAAATATGTGAAAATCAAGATTATCAAATTCCGATTTAAGAGAAAGATCTCATCTAATTGTAGCATTGATTATTGGTCTAAAAAGAATATTTTTACGATTCAAGCAGTTAGTCTGAAACATATTACGATAGTCATAATAAGTCTTAAATTTTTTTAAATTAATTGGTTCAATCCCAACATCCAAACCAAAACTTATTATCTATTGACTGAATGTGATAACATTACATATCAAATAAATGATAGCAATAAGTTTTATAAAAAAGGCTAAACCCTAAATTAAATAATCGAGATAGCCGCAACTATTCAATTTAGTTTTCTTGTTTATTATAAATTAAATATGAAAATTCATAAATTAGCTATTTGCTACTTATACCAATCCTTCATGACAAGTACGGATTACTAAATTCCTATATAACAATTGAATAATCAATATTAAATTAAATTATCAAATTAATCATCAATCATTCATAAAATATGAGGACTTAAAAGAAGAAATACTTGAATTGAAACAAAAATCTCACAAGTTTACAATTAGAGTATTGAATACCCTTGAATCAGAAGGATGAGTTTAACTATACATAATTTTTGCTTCAATAATAAAAATAAAAAAAGACTAAGAATTGCGAAAAAATATAAAAATCAAGAACCCCCTTTTTTGTTGTGAGAAACGTCGAGTTTTCTAATCTAATCCTAATCTAACTCTAACTTGTAAAGATGTCTATCTAAAACGAATTCAAAATCAAACTCCTCCATAATAAGAATAAGGCGAAGTCTCAAATTCCAACTCTTCAAGTAATTAACCTTATCCACTGCATCAATCTCTTTATTTTATTCAAATTTTGTCATTATCATTAATAAAGTTTCAACTTGATACAATCTCTACTTTTTATTTCTTAAAATAAAATAAATATTAATTTTAATATTTAAGTATAAATATAAATCTAAAATAAAGGAGATAATACCAAATAATTAGTTAAGATGATATCTTACCAACAAGCAACCTTTACAAAGTGAGATGGAGGATAAAGAATTTTAATTATGGCATGGAGGTATGATAAAGGAGACTTAAATACAAAATAAAACTTGAAATCCGGTTCACAAGGACGGGATTGGATTCGAGTCTTGCGAAGTGAACTTCTTACGTTGCTTAGGAGACAATGGAATAGGACATTGTTGCAGAGCTTAACACAATGAATGCCTCTTTGATACATCATTACCTAAAGGAGAATGATCAATAATAGCAACTCATAGGATGAAGAATTGACAAACAAGCTACTCTCAAAACATTCCTAATAGGTAATACAATTTCCTGAATGAAATTATGCATGTTTACTGGAAGAAGACAGAAGAAAATACATACAAAAGGTGTGGTATTGTCAGTGACAGCAGGAGGTCTCATATATATTTAATCACACAATGTGAGGAAATAATTCTGTTGTTCCACAAAACAAAGCACTTGATATGTACATCAGTAAGTACATGTACGTCTTCTTATATTGGTTGTACGAGTCTACCAAGTGTAATCATAATTTGTGTTAAATAATACAGTGGGGAAAGAGCATAAATTACCAAACTTAGGACCCTACCCTACCAAACCAAAACCATGACATGATTGCATTGCAGCTGTGTTAGGCTGAACCTGAAACCCTGGTTTTAAGACTACTGTTTCCCATCTCCATCCCAGTGAATCATTGAATTGGCTTTGGCTCAGACATATATCATTCATAAGTGTTTTTCCTTCTTTGGATTATAAGGAAAACAAAAACAAAGGCATTGAAAAATGAAAAGATTATTATAAATAT
>JAOTBA010000007.1:10227842-10237912 GCA_025629845.1 Erythroxylum squamatum | reverse complement strand
AGTAGTCAGTTAAGTAGCGGTTTATTTTTTAGCTTGTATATAAGCTTCTGTACAGTGGAAATGAGATGTATGTGAAAATCATTCTTCTCCAAAGTTCTCGACTCTGTTCTCGTTTCTATTCACTTTTGCTACACGAACTCCTTATTAACACTACCATCACACTAGCAATAATTAGGAAACACATTTGAATCTGCATACATAGCTAGGAAACAGAAAGAAACTGTAGGAAGATGGAGCTGGAATATTAGGGTCTAAAAGTGGACATCACATTGCATTGAAGGTCAAATCGGAAGTCATGTCATGCAATGCAATGCGTATCAAAATGGTGCCAGCAGCGAAACAAAAGAATATAGCTTTATGGACCTAAAAGTGCTGCCGTTTTGGAGCCATTCAGTGCCAAATATGTGCTGATCAAACACTTGTCTGATGCTTAAGCAATGCAACACAAGAAACTCAAATATCCCCATGATTTCCAACAATGTTGTGGCATAAGTTACAAGTAGTCCATCCATTAACAAGCATATTAGATACACTCTCCCATTATTATGCATAATTTTATACTATTATTGGAGGGAATGTTTCATAAAACTTCATAAAACAACCAAAAGATCCCTCAAACCATAAAACACTTAGACTATGAAAATTGGAATGAGGCCTCAGATCTCTGAGGCCAATCACATGCTTCCAACCTCTAATGAATACTGATGTTGGGAGAAAAGACCAGATATGAGGTTCAAAAATGTACTAAACTTCTGAAGTGACTCTTAGCCTCCATGATGAAAATGAGGAGCATGATGTGCTCATCAATTCCAACAGGACATCAAATAAGATGCCAAATATCTTCCCAACTGTAATTCTGATTTAATGCACAAAAATCAAACACATGCTGATGAAAAAATCATGTTAACTGCTTTGTCTTTCTAAAATCTATGATAACCATCCTAGATAATCATCAAATAATTGCTAGTCCCTCTTGCACTTTTACTTTGAAATATGATAAGATAGATGGCTGTTTCTTGCTAAGTTTCAACTGAACAAGTCCATGATGCTTTTGGCTAAGTTTAGTAACAATAAAAAGTGGAGATGTAAAGAACAGTTATTTACTAGTATACCAGAATGGCGGGCTTCCCAGTAGCCAGGATTTCAGAACAAGTCATTGCACCTGCCCTCGAAACAATGAGGTCTGCAGCCGCATATGCCAAATCCATGGAATGAAGGAATCTACGCAATTTCAGAACTTAATCAATGTCACCGACAACATAGATAAATGATTTCCTATCTAGCGGAAGTAGCCAAAACAAGTTAATATCAATTTCACAGAAAGAAAACCGAAAAGAATTAACAAAGACAAACAAGTTCAAGCCAGTCTCATGTGAATTGCAAGCAGTTTCTAATAGTAAAGCTTATTAACACACCAGATGTCATTAGTATAAGCAAACAAATGCTTATTAAACTTCAGAAACATTGTTTGCTTATTAAACTTCAGAAACATTCACAAGGCTCAATGGCATGTAGAGTAACTTGATTTATTGAAAGCCATCCTACCAATCTTTGTAGTTGGCTCCATTGTCATAGCCAAGGGATGGCGTATTATTTAACAAATACAAAAGCCAGCTAATCAATGCTAATTTCATTCCAAATCAACCATCTCTTGATTTAAGCACAATGTCTCAAGATCTATGGATGGACAAAGCCGAAATGGCAAGGGCAGCTTGGTTTGCTCAAATGGCTCTGAACTACAGCTGCAACTTGAAACAAGTCACATATCTTCTGTCATAACTCATAAGAAAGTGGCCAGCTTATTACTTAAAACAATCAAAGATGGATCCTCAAATTAGCACCATGTATACACAAGCAAATAAAAATCCAGTTACATTCGACATTTCACTAAAACAACAATTTTTCTTGACAAAGTACATTTGCATTTGTCTATGTTTGAACAATCAGACAAAAAACTCAACGAACCATCAACATTAGACAAACAACATAACAAAAAGAACTTACGGTGTCAATACCAAACGGGTATTATTCCTGACGAGGCTCTCCATCTCATTAAATGACTCTACCCCAGTTTGCCATATGATAAACAAATTCCTATGCTCCATCAACATTGGACCATACAAGTGTAACAGAGCAATATTAATAGCATTAGCCCCTAACGACCCTCCAAGCACCAAAATAACTTTAGCATCCTCCTTCTTCCCTCCAGATCTCGGAAAAAACTCTGACCTTGCAACCCCTTTGGACACGAACCTCCTCAACGATAACCTCACCGGGTTTCCACTCACAACACACTTACGTTTCCTTGGAAAACACTCAATAGTCGAATTATATGCCACAAAAACAATCTCAGCAAATAAAGAAAGAAGGTAATTTGCTATTCCCGGAACAGAGTTTTGCTCTTGGATAACAACTCTGATCCCTTTAAGTAAAGCTGCAACGCAAGTGGGAAATGAAACATATCCTCCAGTGCCCACCACAATGTGGGGGTCGAAATCTGCGAGAAGCTTAAAGGCGTGAATGGTTGATTGAACAAGGTGATACAGAACTGAGAAATTTTGGAAGCATAAAATTGGCCGGAAAAGCTTCACCGCAGGAATGGAAGAGAAGGAATAGCCAGCGGAGGGAATTGAAGCACTTTCAACGCTGTCGGGTGTCCCCACAAATAGAACGTGTACATTGGGGTTCGAAATTCTGAGGTCATCGGCGATTGCTAGAGCAGGGATCACGTGACCGCCGGTGCCACCAGCTGCCAGAACCACTCGCAGTTCTTGGAAGGCGGTAGCAGTGGTGGTAGGGTTATCGTTTGATTGGTTTACGGATAAACAAGACAGAGTTTTGCAAGATCTGACACAATAAGAAAGTAAATGTTAGTAAGACAAACATTAGTACCCATCAAATGACTTGTTATACGGTAGAGAGACTGACAGTTGCCTGGTTTTTGTAGGGAGGTAGAGGAAAGAGGAGGAGAGGTAAGCTGGTCCGTTTGAAGGAGGAGGGAGAAGGTGGTGACGAGGGATGGCCGGAGCGGTGGCCATAGCAGAAGAGCTCAGCTAAGCCTGAGCTATGGTATTTTACTGTCAGATGACATTTCCCAAGTTCACACAAGACTTAAATAATCCTGAAACAATAGGAAGGAATTGATGAAGTCGAGGAACAACGAAGGGTAGTTGGTGTCGGCTTGTGCTTAGTGAGCAGTCACCGCTTCAGTCAAACTCAAAGTCAAAGGTTTGTTGAGTTCCGACAATTTTTAACTTCCTGGATCCAAAATAAGCATGCAGAAGTAATTTTAAAATTTAGAAATTAAAATATAATATGATAGACGTTTAAAATAAAATTTAATATTTATAAATTATAGAAATTAAAATGATTATTTATGATATAAAAAGTATCTTTATTTATTTCATTAAAATGTAAAATTAATATTAATGGCCATGATTAAAACCCAATAATTACCAGAAAAATGAAATAAATTGAAAAAAACTTATACCAGATAATTCAGATTAAGGAGGCAGCCCATAACATCTCCCAGCCACAATGGTACCTGATTCCTTCCAGGAGGAATGTTATGGTCGTTAATCATGCTGTTATAACAGAAACAAGTGAAGAAAAATGAAGTACGTATACGTACTATTCCATATTTAGCCAAAGAAAATGCAGATACTATATTTGTAATATGTGCCTGCGCTGTTATAACCTGTTTTGTGACAGTGTAGGGATCTGAAGCCAACGTTTCCAAACATCCTATTTGCATTATTAGGGAATCGTCTTTATGTTGTATGCAGGAAATCTGCAATTGGTGAAAAGATTTGGTTTTAATTTTGTGGGATACAGTTATATGTTCTGTTGATTGTCAGGTCTCTAACGGAGGAAGGAGATACAAAGTTTTGTTTTCTGGGTCTTGCAATGTAAGCAAATCTTCAGGTTATTTCGATTTGATAGGATAAGAAAAGATGGTTGGACATGGGCATCAGGCGTTAATTATTGAGTGGTAGTGCAGGAAAAATGGCAGAGATTCAGCTGGGAACCCATAATAGTTTACAATCTCATGGAGCCAAGGAAGTGGCAAGAGATCACCTGCATGATTGGGTTATACTTGTACTTCTTGGGGCCATAGTCGGCATTTTGAACGCAATAGAGCCTTTCCATCGCTTCATTGGGCAAGGCATGATGACAGATTATATGTTCCCCTTCAAACAAGATTCCATACCCTTTTGGGCTGTTCCAGTAAGTTTCTAAATTTCTTGTCGACTTTTTGCTCATTTTAACTCATGTGTGGGCGGTCATTGGTCACAGTTCATCGCCGTGTTGCTGCCAATGGTTATTTTTTCTTTTAACTACTATCGGAGAAAGGATATTTATGATCTACACCATGCCATACTAGGTGTGTGTCGCACACAGTTTCTGCTTCTCTCTCTCTTGCTCTCAGCCTCATGCTTATGCTTAAATAGTATCCTCAGGCCTTCTATTTTCTGTTCTCATCACTGGAGTCATAACCGATACCATTAAAGATGCTGTGGGTCGACCACGACCCAACTTCTTCTGGAGATGCTTCCCTGATGGAAAACCAGTACAGCCTCCATCTTTTTCTCTCTCTCGTCTTTTTTTTTCCCGTCTTTCCAACATCGTCTTCTTAAGCTTGAAGCTTATATTTTTTCTTCAGCTTTTTGATGCTGTTAGTGGGGATGTTATCTGCCATGGAGATCCAAAGATCATAAAGGAAGGATATAAAAGTTTTCCTAGTGGGCATACTTCATGTAAGTAGAGAAGGTATTTCAGTCACAATTTAGGTCTCAAATCATTATTAACTCACTGCTATCTTAATTGCACAGGGTCCTTTGCAGGTCTCAGTTACCTAGCATGGTATTTGGCAGGGAAAATTAGAGCGTTTGATCGCAGGGGACATGTTGCTAAACTCTGTATAGTACTTCTTCCAGTACTTGTGGCTGCTCTTATTGGAATATCTCGCGTCGATGACTACTGGCATCACTGGACAGATGTATTTACAGGGGCTTTCTTAGGTTTGACATTTTCTATGTGAGCATAATCTGTTTTGCAATTGGTTCTGCTTTTTTAACCTTCCAATTACATGCAGGAACAGTTGTAGCTGCATTTTGTTACTTGCAGTTTTACCCTTTCCCCCATCTCGAGGAAGGTATGTTTTTCCTTAGAAACACCGTTACATGTTCCTGTTATGCCATTAGCTGTGACAATAATGATTTCTGTTCTAAGGTAGTTTCATTTATGCGACTTTGATTGGAACTGCTGCATTATCCGAGTCCCGGTGGCATATTTCAGTCATGATTTGCTGACAAAAATTTTGTATCACTTAATTCCAGGTTGGGCACCTCATGCATTTATTAACATGTCGAATGAGAGAATTGCTGCTCAATCCTTAGATTCTACACGAAAGCCACAACCAGGGGACGTAGAAATTCCATTATATTGAGTCTGCAGAAGAACCCCGAGAATCGAACTCAACAATATCCGTGAAAATATAACCAGATGAGGCGATGCACGTCAATATATATTTATGTCGTTTAATTGGCTGGTTCTTAGGATGTCTAGCTTCCCATCGAAAAATGGAAATGTCTGATTAAGATGAGTTGGTAGATTTTCAATGTAACAGTCAAAAGTTTTTGCACCAATATTGTTCATGTTTTGGATGAAATTTCGTATAGTTGAACTATTACAGCCTTTATACAAACATGGAAGGGGAAATAATCAAAGTCAAATGGGCTCCATCTCTGCATTATATATTTATGATAACAGGAGGAAGAAAATTTTTTGATTTCGCAAATTTATGATGAAGGAAATCTTTTAGTTTCTTATATGTTTTTCTTATCACTACTCTATTACATAATTAAGGCAGGTGCAATTATTGTTGGTAAGCCATATCATAACAAGCAGAGTTGGATCCCTTGAAGGAGCAATGTAGATAATAAGAACTAATTATGAGAGCAGCTAACATAATAAAAATAAAATAATTTATCAAATAGAGAAATCAATTGTATATCAATACTTAGATAAGTACTTTCCCCTAACATAAACCTTAATTTCATGATAATGGATATAATATATGGACCGACAAATTTTTTTAGATACTAAAATTATACTCTCTTGAGCAACAACCAGTTATTTTCCAGTTGGTTAATTCGTATCTCTACCAAGTTAAACACCTCTTTGAATGATGTGAAATCTTTTGAATAAAGAGATCATATAGGTCAATTTGTAATACCTTAGTTAACCCACTCTACCTAAGTCGTGGTCTACTCACAAATGTAATCTCTAGAGACGTCTATGATTGAATTTATCTATAAGTGTACATAATCAATTATAGCAAGTTATTAAAACTAGAGTAATCCAAAGTATCAATCCGTTATAAACTATAATATTATGTCTACTATTCCTAATTAAACAGTACAAATAAATAAATAAAATTTGATGAAAAAGAATTAAGTTTCTAAACTAAAAGAAGCAACAATTAAACTAGTGAAGAGAAATTAATAAAACAGTTGTTAGGATTTTAGGTTTTACTTATGAGGGCTAATTATTATGCTAAGATTGATTATTTCTAATAGCGATTAACTTAAATTATCTATACTTTCTCTCAAGACAAATAAGTATATTTAATTAGATAACTATCACCTCTTGATGAACAATTCAATTTAATTAAGCTCATTAAGCCTAGTTAGTCTTTTTATTATCACAATAGTATATATGATACTTTCGTTCTCTAGATCTAAGGTGCTCAATCTTATAGAGAACAGATCTTACTTCACCTAAGATTTTTCATACAATCCTTTAGATCAAATCATTAGCTCAATATTTATGATTAACGATTTTGATGATAATTGTCTGATTTTTCAAAATTCAAATTGGATTTATTTCCTTATATAGCTAACGATATAATTCTTAAAAGAAAATAAAATCATGGAATAATTGTTTTCTTTCTTGTAGGAGCCTTTTTTATAAACTTAGTTTTTTAGAAATGATTCCATGACATCCGAAAGGATCATACTAATTCTAATAATCAGCTCTAGAATCCTTGACATAACGTTCTTCTTAACGTCTAAATATCAAAGATTTCAGCAGAGATAATATGGAAGATTAAGCAAAGACTAGTTGAAGAAAATTGTCTACTTAAGGAAGAATCATTGCAGTTGCGAGACACACAGAGATATACAGAAAAATCAAGGAAGCCAAAATTTAAATATGTTAGGTTTCAATTATGCATCACAAATCAGAAAATATGCAGCAGAAAATAAATGAAACCTGAAAAAATACATGTGCCATTAGATGTAGTAAAAAAATGAACTTATGATGTATACCTTAATAACTCCTTCATTCTTCGTTGTTTTCATCTCTTCAAGTTTTTGTAAACCACAATGACCAAAGGAGGATGTCTCTAATGATGTCCACGTGAAGAGCAAAGCTTGAAACCTCTTAGGAAGAATGGTTAGAACACACACAAAGTGCTAGCTTTGATGTATGTTCTTAGGAGAATAGTTTAGAGAATAAGTGTATGTAAGATGAACTCTTCATATTTCTCACTAGTTTTCTTACAATACTATGCACGAAAATGAGTGAGTTTCTACCAACTTTTGGTCTCCTTTAACCCCCATCATGAATGGAGGAATAATGGGAATTAACTGTCCATGAATGCCACTTAATTTGGCTTGAAACGTTTGCTAGAAATTTGGAAACTTTCTAGGCTAGTAACCATGCAACACTTTCTTTCTTTCATTCCTTTGCAATGTTTCTTACCACGATCATATTGCGATACAATCTCAAAACATGCTCTCATATCTTGGATCACTATCCAAACCCATTTTACTCATTCTTCGCATCTCCAATGCGTGTAACCCATTAGGTTCCTGGTTATGTTGGTCACTTGAATTAAAACTTAATTCAAGCAAGTCATGAGAGATATCTAGCAACACATCATGACCCCCAATTGATCGAAAAGTCAGTGGTTTGACTACGAACCCATCCATAGACAATGTTTCCATGCAATTCTTCCTTTCACCATCTATACCCCACTTGGTTCAGAGCATCGTTAAAATGTCAACTCCCACTAGATTGACTACATCATATCTAACCTAAGTGATGTTAGTTCTTATCCCCAAGACTCATTACTTAATTAGATATGTCACTGAAGACTAACTTCATAACATCTTCACTCTGGCCAGAGATTCTTGAGTAATGACCCCAACAAGAGGCCATGGATATCATCTCCTTTTATCTGGAGTGGTGAATCCTTTGTTGGCTACTCAATTACCTTCGAATACTTCAATACCCAATCACCATCCTATGCGCAACCTCTAAGAGACAACGAGAAATGGAGTCAAAGTATAGGATCAGTATCCAAGATATCCTTGAGCACCTCAAGTCTAAGGATATTAATCGCGGTTGTCCGATTAGTTTTAATATTTTAACCTCGATATTCCGTAAGTGTACAGGTCGTTCGCATAGTACCTAAAGTGTCGATCTTATGAGGAGGGTTAATTTAATCCTAAAATCTAAGGCTAAAATTAATCGAAGAAATTCAAATTAAACTAAACTAAAATAATGATGCAATTCAATCAATCAATTCAACTAAACAACTCAATTCAAGAATTAATGACGAAATATTAACAAATTAGCAAATGGCAACACACACATCAAGAATCAACCTAAGGAACTACCAATTGAGAGAAAGGGGAATTTTTACTTATCTTCAACACTAATTTAATTATTATGAATTGTCGGATTATTGGTCCTAGACGATCCTAGGGTTGATTACTCTCTTTTGAGTTATAACCAATAGCCCTAAATTAAAAACCCTAATAAGATTATGGAAAATTGCAATTTCTCAATTCACAATTTATCCAAACCCTAACTAGATCTGAAGTTTTCTACTAGACTACCAGAAACCTATATGAGATCTCTGTTCACACAATTACCGATTTGATTGATTTCTTGTTCTTTTTAAATCACCTAACTCTTGTTAGCCTAATTTAATTATTTTTCATTCGATTCACCTTCTCAGTATATCACCAAATTATGCGAGTGCAGAAATCAATCACAATGAATCTAAATAACATAAATGATCAGATTTTTATTGAATCAAAGATAAAAACAACCCGAAGGTGAGTTTAGACGTTCCTCAACATTTATAAAAGTCGATCTCAACAACTATCCCAATTCTATACATAAATAAAATTGAAATAAATTGGAAACTATATTTGAACGGATGACGGAGGGGGCAACGTCGGGAAACCTCTTGTTTCGAGAAGTACTTCGCGTTGGCTTCTTCTCCACGTCTCTCTTCCTTCGTCTCTTTCTCAATTTCTCGATGAACTCTCTTTAGGGTTTCTTGATGGTGGCTGATGCAAGAAATTCTCTTCTTCTTTTGTCTTATTATTTTTATATTTGATGTGTTTGTAGCAACCTTAGGGTTTTATCGGGGTTAAAAAGGTTCAAAAAAACCCTCAAAATTTGACTTTTCTATGTATCTACGCGTCTGTTCGACATAGGTCATGATCGTGGCTAGGCCTAGTAGGCTACGATCGTGGGCCAAATGTAAGCTCTCTGTCACGATCATGGTAGGAAGGCCATGATTGTGAGCCAAATCTGATGCTTCTATCACGATCGTGGCAATTTGGCCATGATCGTGGGCAATCTCCCTCGCTTTTGTCACGATCGTGGCAGGATGGGCCACGATCGTGGCCTATTGTTTCAGTTCAAGTGTTGGGCCTCGTTTCCGGAACCCAACCTTCTTAAGAAAATTCTAGGTTCGCGAAATTCGAAGAAAATCAAATCAAACAATCGCGTTGGAAAACTAAAAGATGATCTTGATCTAAACTGATCCAAATCGGTAAAATTTTTCTTTTTTTTTTTCATTTTTCAATCCTCAATGACTTTAATATCCAATTGAAATCATTCACACTCAAACTCAATTTATTTTCTTCTTCATATGCAATCATATCTCATCATTTAACAAAAGTCTTATTTTGTTTTGCCATAAGGCACCTTACACACACATATCAATATACCCACAATTCATACACAATAAGCACTTCAATATT
>JAOTBA010000007.1:10197029-10210752 GCA_025629845.1 Erythroxylum squamatum | reverse complement strand
AGATAGACTTCTAATCGTAATAAAACATAAGACTCCTAATCGTAATAAGACTCCTAATGTTGGAGGTGTCGTATCAGAACAGTACAAGAGTATAGACAGGACTTTGCTTAGAGATCAGCTATGGTTAAGAATTGGCTTGAACATTGTCTCTTAGGCATTTTCTTGAATGGCTTGAAGGAGAAGATGAAGGCGGACGTGTGAATACAAAAGCTGCGAACAATTTACAAAGCGATGAGTTTATCTATCAAATATGAGGCTAAAAATCAAATTGGGCGTGGGCTTAAACCTAGTGGGTCAAGCACCCTGACCCGACCTGCCACCAATTCTAATTGGGTCGATCGTGATTCATGTTTTTTAGGGGGGAGAAACTAGCCACAAAATCTGAAAACTAGCTCATGGGATACGTTGAAACAGAGGAGGTGAGATAAGGGTTTATGTTATCAGTGCAACGAGAAGTTTCAGCCTAGTCACCGTTGCAAGTCTGAGTCACTCAAAATCATGGAAATAACCGATGAAGGGGAGCCCATAAACCAGATTGAATCTGATGCAGAAGACAAAATTGATTCAGAGATGCATGCTGAAATTTCTTTCCATGCGTTTTTGGGCCAAATATCGGGCACGACTATGAAGTTGAAGGGAACGCTGAAACAAAGGGACGTTTTAATTCTAGTTGATAGTGGCTCCACTCATAATTTTATATATGAGTCTCGTATCCCTAAATTACAACTACCCACTCAATCGATACCCCCTTTTGGTGTTCAAATTGGTAATGGGAGTCTCATCCGTTGCAACAAGATTTGTAGGCAGCTGCACATCCAAGAACAAGATTTAGAGATTATTGGTGACTTTGTCATTGCTGGATCAGATATGGTTTTGGGTATTCAGTGGCTAACTTCTTTGAATACAGTGCAAGCTAATTGTTAGCAAATGTTTATGATTTTTTGGATTAATGGAAAGAGGTATAAACTTCAAGGAGTTGCTCGTGATTCTTCATCTCCAACAAAATTTAAAAGTTTAGCTAAACAAGATGAGTCCAGAGATGCCTTAGCTAGCTCACTCATTGATGTACAAAGCCTCTTACAGGAATTTTCAGATTTGCAAAAAGGATGAGATTGAGAAACAAGTGGCTGACTTGCTGTCCAAAGGCTTTATAAGGCCAAGTTTGAGTCTGTTTGTAAGTTCGGTGCTCTTAATAAAGAAAAAAGATGGTTCATGGCGGATGTGCATTGACTACAAGGAGCTCAATCACATTACAGTGCCTAATAAGTATCCTATACCTAATGTGGATGAGTTACTTGATGAGCTGAATGGTGCCGCTTATTTTTCAAAGATTGATCTCCGCTCTAGTTATCATCAAATTCGAGCGCAACTAGAAGATGTTCACAACACAGCCTTCCGAACTCATTCTGGTCATCATGAATTTATTGTGATGTCCTTTGGCCTCACTAATGCACCCTCGACCTTTCAAGGGATAATGAATGACCTTTTTCGTCCTTATCTAAGGTGTTTTGTTTTAGTTTTCTTTGATGATATTCTTGTCTATAGTCCTCTCTTCATCTTCAAAATTTTCACTTAGAGTTGGTTTTTAAATTACTACGCACTTACATATTTTTTGCAAATGCAAAAAAAAAAACGTTTATTTACTCTCCAACAAGTGAATATTTTGGGACATATAGTATCTAAGGAAGGAGTGAGTGTTGATCATGAGAAATTGATGTTGTGAAACAATGGCCCTCTCCCACAACTATTAAGGAGCTCTGAGGATTTCTTGATTTCACAGGGTACTATAGGAGATTTGTACAAAATTATGGTGTTGTTGCCAAGCCACTCACTGATCTCACTAAGAAAGATGAGCTGCCTTTCAGAAGCTTAAGGAAGCACTAACGACGGTACCAATTCTAAAGTTACCCAATTTTTCTTTATCCTTTACTATTGAATGTGATGCCTCTATGGAAGGAGTTGGTGTTGTATTGATGCAACAGAATCATCCCTATAGCTTATTTCAGCAAAGGATTCTCCAATTGCAACCGATACAAGTCAGCCTATGAATGAGAATTGTTGGCTTTGGTTCTTGCTGTCTAAAAGTGGAAACATTACTTCCTTGGTAGGCATTTTTACGTTACGATTGATCACAACAGTCTTAAACACTTGCTTAAGTAGCGGATTTCTACAAACTCTCAGCAGCGACTTATTCTAAAGTTGCTACTTTTTGATTTCACTATATTATACAAGGCTGGGAAGGACAATGCTGCAGTTAATGCACTCTCTCGAAAACCACAATTTGATTTTTTAAATTTAATTATGCACGTGCCTTTGGATTATTCAAATTTGCAGGAAGCTTATCTGCTGGATAATTACACTAGGAGTCTCATAACTAACCTGCAAAAAGATTCATCTTCACACTTTAATTTTCAGTGGTCAACCAATAAACTCTTTTATAAAGGCAAGTTGGTTATTCCTTCTCTTTGTCATTTAAGGGCTACTTTGTTAGCCGAGGCACATGAGACTCCTGCTAGTAGTCGTGGAGGTTATTTGAAGACTTTAAAGAGTCTCTCGGATCAGTTTAATTGGCCTCACATGAAGAGGGATGTCAAACTTCATGTTCAACAAGGTTTGATTTGCCAACGGAACAAGTATGAAACCCTCGCACCCGCAGGTTTGTTACAGCCTCTGCCTATTCCAGAGAGGATTTGGGAAGATATCTCAATGGATTTCGTGGTTGGCTTGCCCAAGTCTAATGGGGTTGACACTATTCTAGTAGTGGTTGACCGCTTGAGTATGGCCATTTTTTACCTCTCTCCCATCCATTTATAGCAAAAAAAAGTGGTTGTAGTCTTTTGTAAAGAAGTTGTGCGTTTGCATGGCCTGCCTCATTCGATAATTTCAGATAGGGATCTCATTTTCTTAAGCTCTTTCTGGCAGGAATTATTTCGCCTTAGCCAAACCAAGTTGAGAATGAGCACTTCCTATCATCCTCAAACGGATGATCAAACGACGGTGGTTAACAGGTGTTTGGAAGCTTACCTACAATGCTTTGCACATGAACCAAAGAAATGGAATTTTTTTATGCTGGGCAGAATATTCATACAACATTGGTTTTCATTTTTCCACTAGTACAACACCTTTCAAGATTGTCTATGGTAGGGATCCTCCACCTCTACATCCTTTCGTGAAGCGTGAAACATCAAATGCTAACCTAGAAGACCAGTTGTTGCTTCGAGATGTTATGCTGAAACTTTTGAAAGAAAATCTCACTAAAGTGCAGTCTCGCATGAAGGCTCAACAAGACAAGCACCAACGAGAGCTTTCCTTTGACATTGGAGATTATGTATGGCCGCGAATCCAACCTTTTAGACAGAAATTAACTCTCCAAGCGACATTTCGACACGCTTTCTCCTAGGTTCTTTGGGCCGTACAAGGTCCTAAAGAAGATCAGTACTATGGCCTATGAGTTGGAGCTACCACCAAATGCAAAAGTCCATACCATCTTCCGTGTTTCATTGTTGCAACCTGCACATGGGATTTCGCCTCCAACTTCACCAGCTCCTCTCCCAATTTCAGATAACTGGGAACTCTTAGGACAGCCTGATCGTGTACTAGAACACCGTTGGATTGCCGAACAGATTTTGGAATTACTTCTTGTTTGGAAAGGACGTCCACTTGAAGAGTCAACTTGCGAAGATTATGATCTTATTGCTGAACAATTTCCTCATTTTCACCTTGAGGACAAGGTGTCTTTCCAAGAAGGGAGAAATGATAAGCCCATAATTACATATCAGAGGAAGAAGAGGTCACATGTGTCAAGCATCTGATTTTATCACCAGCACCTGATTTTATCTTATCTACCAGCACCTGATTTTATCTTCTTATCTGCAGAATTTGTTTTCAATTTATCATGTCATTTGTGTCATGTGTTCCTATTAAGTAGGGGCTTAGTGAGTAGTGATTTGTTACTGATTATTTTTAATAAATCCAGATATGTTACTCCAGGATCTCAAAGTCTGTTAACTAGTTTTTAGGGAGTCATGGGTTAATCCTATCCTATAAATAGCTATGGGCAGTATGTAGTACTATCGAAAATCAATTCAAGTATTTCATTCTTGGAGATTCTCCCTTGGCTGTTAATTCTTCTTCGAGTGAGATCCTTGCTCTTAGAGAACTTCTGGCCCTCTATCAAGGTGTTGCCAACTTCAAATGGGAATTCAATAATTTCAGTCGTGGTAGACAGATTTAGTAAGTACGCACATTTCATGGCCCTTAAACATCCCTAAAAGGTAGAAGTTATAGCTCAAATCTTTTTAGTCAATAATGTGTTAAGTTACATGGAATGCCTGAAACTATCACAAGCAACAGGGATCCTATTTCAAGAGTTCTTTTTGGCAAGAATTTTACAAGTTGTAGGGTGGGGGACCAGTACATCTTCATCTTACCACCCACAGACGGATGGACAATTAGAAGTCTTCAACAAGACACTTGAAACATATTTAAGGTGTATGATAGGTAATTACACCACAGAATAGTCTTGATGGCCCCCTTCAGCTAAGTGGTGGTATAACACCACCCACCATTTAACCCTCAATATGCCACCAATGGGGGTTCTATACAGATATCCTCCCCCTTTGCATATACCTACTTTGCAAATAATTCTAAGCTACTGGCAGTCGATCAAGCATTGAAAAACATGGAGGCAACCCTACAAGTGATCAATTTCCATCTCGAATGGTCTCAAAAGAGAATGCAACAACAAGCAAATAGGAACAAGCTAGCTAGGGAGTATCAAATTGTTGATCACGTGTATGTCAAGCTACAACTGAATAGACAAGAGACTAGCAAAAAGAAGGAACCAAAGGCCATCTCCATTGTTCTATGTCCCTTTAAACATAATTAACAAAACTGGGAAACTGGCCCACAAATTGAAGTTTTTGATAGACACTCTCATTCGTAATGTTTTCCAAATCTCTCAATTAAAGAAACATATTGCACTAGCCACTCCCATTACTGCTATCCTACCTATTGAACTCTTTGCTGAAAACAAAATTCCTATGGCCATTTTGGAGCAACGACTGACAAAGAGATAGCATTAGCTCGCCACTCAAGCCTTGATTCAATGATCTAGAGAGTCACCTTTTAATGCCACATGGTAGTTTCTATATGACATTCAACAATATTTCCTCCTAACCTTGCGGAGAAGGATTCTCTGCTAGGACTTGGCTACCAAAAGAAAATATGGAAGCCTCGATACTCATATAATACAATAGCATTTTATTAAATAAACACAGTTGTCAATACACCAACATGGCCACCTGCTATTGGAGCAGTTGCTTTAACTGTTAGAGGTTGCTAGTGTTTGTTGTGCCTCCAACATAAATATTTTTGTTATGGGTGCTTAACAAATTCAAACTGAATGATAACTAATTTCTCAAATTTTTACACTTTTTTCTTTCCTAGTTCTTGAATTCTCTGTAATTAAAGTTAGGAAAATCATCACTTAACAGATTGAATTTTCCAAAATTTTACCAAAGGGATTACACAAGAATGCATTAATCTTCCTTCGCCATAATTCTCATAAGATTTAGACTATATCAACCTGAACAAAATTATTTCTCTATTTATTTAAGTTTATATCGAAGTCATTTTGAGAGAAAATTTTATCCAATAATTTATTCATAGAGATTGCAAAGGTAACTTTTCCATTGAAGTTACAGATAAAATCAGTAGTGTGTATTTCATATTAATATACACAATTATAAGATGTTTATCAAAGCTTTTATCAAATGCATCGCATGTAATGCAAATGCCAATTGTTGACAAAGTGATGACAATATTGCCCAAATTTCTTCCTTGAACTACCTTTTATTCATCATCTCTTCTCAAATGTCTAGGAGTAGTCAAATTGATCAATCATCATATTTAAGCCATGGCAAATACAACAAATCCAAGAAAAGGGTATCACAGCCGAAGAACTTCAAATCAAACAATTAAAAGAATTTCCCACTAGCAACAAAGATACATGGAGCAGACAAAGTAATAGGAGACAACAAATGAGATTAAATGAACTCAAGAACAAAGCATTAGAACAAACATTATACACTTTTAATTTCATAAATACTATGTGCATTGCACTACTGGGTCAATGTTCAAATTACGGAGTCCTTGAAGCCATCACATAAAAGAGCCATGAGCATAAACAATATGGAAAGCACAAAAAGCAAGCAGTCATCAATTCCCAAGTTGCAGAGTCCATAGAAGCCAAAATTTTTTGAACTTAAGTAGGGTCAGATAAAAGATACCTGAGGATGCTCTGCATTAAAGGGTGGAATACCAACGATCATTTCAAATAAAATGACACCCACAGACCACCAATCTGCAGTAGCACCTGAGAAATTTTGCACAGATAGTTTAATCTTCATAGGCAACATAGTTATTCCAAAGAAAGAGAGAAGTAAGCAACAATGGGAAAATAAAAAATCTTGTCAAACTAGGAAGAAGAAGAAGAAGAAGACACAAAGAAAGTATCAAGGATTGAAAGTTGAAACCAGCCACCAATCAAAGCAGCCCTACCATGCTATAAATGTAACAAGTGCATTGAAGGTTAATAATACATTGGAGCTTACTTTACTTTGTAAAATAGATTCTTGCATGACACCCAGAAGTTAGCAACTTCAGGGATGCACAAAAGTTCAACACAATGCTGGATAACAAGTATGATAAGAGTATAGCGCTTTAAACAGGAAGATGGTACAAACCATGTCCTGTTCCCAAAAGTATCTCTGGTGCCAAATAATCAGGTGTACCCACAGCAGAACGTTTTTTCCGCCGTTCTTCCTGATGCTCCAAAGCAGATAATAATGGTTCATCATCCTCAAGCATGGATGTCCCACTAACTGCTGGTCCAGATAAATCAGTGCTGTTGATGAGACCAACCTTGGAGAGGCCAAAGTCTGTCAACTGTTCAAGTAAAATCAGAGACTCTGTTAGTTTATCCAATATGGAATGGAAACACCTACCAATGGCTATGTGACGAGCAAAAGGGAATCAAACCCAAACTTTGACAATAAGCCTAAAGAGATAACAAGTCTTCTCCTTGAATAATTCTTTTTGCAAAGGGTATGTAATTTCAGAACCAAAATACTTCAAACTTCTTCATGGCATCTACTATTTTGTAATTCTTCACAGCATCTTAAAGCTTCCATCACCAGATCCAAAGCACAAGAATGGATGATGCAACCTCAAATCTCTCTGATCCGCTTTCTTACCTATGTAATAACTCATTCTTATAGACAATCCCACATTAACTATCAGTTCCACAATCTTTATTGCAGGCTGACTCAACTTAAAATCTTTAAAATCATAACATGTCTCTCATCAGCACAAACCTATAATTCAATCTTGTCTTGATCTTCTACCAAATACACGAACTTAAAGAAACTATAGAATTCAAATACAAGAAGAAAAAGTGATCAAACATTGAAAGGTTCACAACAAAAGCTTTCGTAGGAAGCACACATTCATAAGATCTTTATACAGTAACAACACCGGAATCAAAGCAATATAAATCCATAAAACAGTAACCAAGTAAAGTCTGAATGGAAAGAAAAGAGTAAATGATAATGATGGTGCTCAAAGGTCTTACATACGAGGAATAAAAATTAAAGCAAAACAAAGGGGTCAGACCAAGCATCAGGTACAACATACGAATTTACATCATACAAATCACAGTTCAAAGCATTACTTTTCATCAATGCTTAACTATGTCCTAAACATTAGCCAGCAGAAATTGGCTCTTCACCAAGAGCCGAAGACTGCTTCTACTTTAACCCAAGGCCAAGAGCGAATATACTTTCTTTGGGCAACGTAAAACAATTGGAAGATACCACAAAAAGCAAGAAATTACCTTAATATGGCCATCATGTGCAATCAACAAATTATCAGGCTTCAAATCACGGTGAACCACCCTCAATGAATGTAGATATTCCAACGCAAGAACCTTAAGAGTAGATATACAGAATTAGAAATAAAAATGAGGCACTAAAATGTCCGTCAAGGGAATAAAGAACTTACAACTTCTGCAATGTATACACGAGCAACATCTTCATCTAAACAACCCAAATTTCTCAACAATGAATAAAGATCACCTCCATTCAAATACTCCATGACAAGATATAAGTTCTCACGACAAGTAAACGAATAAAAGAAACGGACCTGCCAATGTTCACATTTAAGTTAGAATGGAAAAAGAAGTTCTCACAGCATGCTACAAATTTTGAAAGCTAGACCTGCTCACCACAAATGGATTGCGAACTGAAATTAAAATGTCCCTTTCTGCTAGTATACTTTCAACAGCATTCTTACGGATCATATCAGCCTTTTTCAGAACCTGTCGACAAGCAAGAAAGACAAAATTAAGACCTAATCCTTTTGCTTCTAGGTCAAACAAAGCAGTCACAAGATAATCATGAGCTGCAAAACCAATCAAGTTCATAGTGCTTGCAAATGAAGTACCATATACTTCCGAATTACAGGAAGTTATCAGGAATGCTAGCTTCAAAGACCAAATGATGTTATTAAAATCTCCTTAACTAAATGATGGCATCTTCAAGTTGAGCCTAAAGCCTATAGATAGTTCCATAATTTATGACTGAATCTTAGGACAAAAACTCAGCTCAAGCTACAAATAACGCTGTCCTCTTTTCTCAGGACAATGATAGTTTTGCATGAGCTAACGGTCCTATACTGAAAAGACAAAACTGTGAAGACCTAACTTGAAGGTTGAAAATTCAATGTCAATTTAACAATTGGCATCTCAGATTCCAGAGCTGAAACTTGCATCATTTTCCATATTTGCGGACTTCTTTAATGTCGTGGGGACTATAGGTAATGTATGATATCCACACGTATGTTGCAGCGTGGCCTAGATAGGAGATCAGATCTAAGCTCTTTATTTAAAGTTACATTACATTTGTAACAGCAATGGCCCAGACCTGAAAACTGTGGGAGCACATCTCATCTCATACTTTAACTTCTAAATCAAAAGTTTCTTCTAGCATGAGATTAATGTTCCAAAGAGGCATAGGGTTTTGGTTTAACAGTATAACAACCAATTAGATTCTAGTTATTGTAGAAACTCTCCCAATAGCCTCTCTAGAACAAAACAATTTCCACACCCTTTCAGTTAGATCCTCACCAATACAACTTCTAGTATTATATAGGCAATAAAATTTTGTCATGCATTAAGCATTGAAAAGGCTTCTCTGTCTACCCAGATTTACCATATTGATGTGACAATATACGTGGCATTCCAGGATCAGGAGTATAGAAATTTTTCCTAGGCAAAGATCCCCACAAAACTAAGCAATATATCTACTACATCTCACAATATTGACCAAATTTCTTAGCTCAAATTCTTTCTCATTTTAACATTAGCCATCTTCAAAGAAGATTTTTGCAATCTCCAACCAGATTCTTAATAGAAAGCTCCTCAAATAATGTCTTACCAACAAATTCCCCTTCAAATTTGTCCTCTCAAAGGCACAATTTTACACCAACAGACCTAAAGCATCAAGCATTTGCAACATTCCAGCCCAACATCTTACCAATGTTGAATTCCCAATCATATTATGACCACTCCATCAGATAATTTCTAGTCCACTTAGTATCTTTTTAATCTTGAAAGACAGATAAATTCAAAATTTAATTGGTAATACCTGAATTAGGTAGTGATTCTAGAGCATACCTTTTAAGTTTATCTCTTTTGTCAATGTATAAATATAGTTTACCGATTAAGGTACAATTTTTCTGTTAGAATAGGTCTAAGTATAAAACTAAAGGGAGAGTTAATCCAAGTAAAGTAATACGGGAGAAAAGGGAGCAGAATAGCCTCAAATGATCACAGAAACTGTTGAGAAATACGAACTTGTTATCACTAAAAGTTACACGTAATTAAGGTCTTCATAGAACCACATGGAGAACAAGGAATTCATAATCAAAACCCAAATAGTTTTCAGTACATTCAGATGAGTTAAATCAAAATAATTGAGTTGAGTTGAGTTGGATATTAAAGAGTAAATATATTCCTGGAAATTCACAAGCCAATCAGCTTAATTGTTTTGTATCAGTACACAGCAAAATGATTAAATAGAGTATCAGTCAAAAGAAGTCCAATCTTGGTGTTGAATAATAACAAAGCAGAAAAATATACAAATCAACCACTATTCTAGAAGTACTTTTTCGACACATGATAACATAGCTCCATTACCAGAACTACAATACACATGATAACATAGCTCCATTACTAGAACTAAAATAAATTACAACAAACTCAAAAAAGATATCATCTTGATATGCATTCAAATGGCATATTGACCAGCCAGCCCAAAACTCTTTAAGGGATCCAATAATAAGAAAAGGAAAACAAAGGAAAATGTTCAACAGCCCTTAAAAGAATGATAAGCAGAGCACCAAATCTTGATACCTTTATGGCGAAAAGGTCTCCAGTTATTCTCTTTTTAGCCAAGAAAACCCGTCCAAATGCACCTCGGCTGATTGGTTTTATTATCTCAAAGTCATCTATGGAGGTTCGGTCCTTTGAGGAATGTATGGGGCTTGTTCTCAAACTCCGTACCACATCATCTTCCAACGGGGAATCTTCATCTATTACAGTGCTTCTAATATCAACCTTTTCATCATCTACTAACTCACAAAGCTGAAAGTACTTCTCCCTACAGAAGCAGAGATATGTGAGACACATAGCTAAAACAATTTTGAATAGCTCAGCATACTGATACCAAACAGCATCATATAACTTTCAGTGCAACTGATATACAAACTTTATGTTATAAGCAATTTCTTTTAGTAGAGACATAATACATAAACTTCATGTTATAAGCAATGTCCCTTGAAAGCTTTTCCTGAAACTATGAAAAACAATATAAACACTTTACTTACCGGATAAGCTTCTCAATGCGTGCTCCAAAAGTCTCCACTGTAAGCGCATCAAACTTCCTCCGTTCAACAACCACCCTCAAGTCTTCAAGACAAGATAGTAAATATGGGCCAGAACGATCATCATCTAAAGGTGCATTTGCCAAACATCTTGCGATATCAGCAAGTTCATTGATCTACATAGTGGACCAGGAATTTTAGTTTCTAGACAGTAATGATCTGTCCCAAGATACAAAGTCTGTTTCCCTCCAACGCAAGCATGTGGGAACAGAGTTAGCTACTTAAAACTGCATTAAAGTTGCATCTTCTAGGTTCTTAGAATAACATATTTATGAAAATAAATTGCATAGTAGAAGAGCATGACAAATATATTAGAAAAAAATTAAGGTTAAAAAGAGAGTGCACAACTAGGTTGCTGTCTCGGTTACTAAAGTAGACCTTTTCCTAGACATAATACATAATAAAGTTGTGGAAGTGGAACATTCCAAAGCAAAGTGCTTAGAGTTCCTTCATATATAGGAAAGATGAATATACAATTCGAATCAGTAAACTCTGAAAGGCCCTTACCATTTGACCTGAAAAAAACAGAAAAAGCAATGAAAAATATTAGACTGGCACCTGTGGGAGATCTTCATTCTCAGAGAAAGCACCCTTTCCTGCCAAGAGTGAGTCTATCTGACTGGTCCTCGGAGTCAATAATGGAGATCTTGGAGTCACACTACCAGCAGAAGAGGTTGCCATTCCTTGATCAGATTTTGGACCAAAACGCGTTTTACATGACATGACAGGTAAACCTCTCAGGTCATCCATGAAAACAGAATTATCTGTTTCTGTGAAACAGTCAAGCATATCCTCAGAGCCTCTTCTCGACCAATCACTGAGTTTTGGTGAAAGCAACTCTGAATCTTCAGTCACACTGGAATTTGATACTTTTGCAACATCTGGGCTCCCTGTAGCATTTTGGATATCTTTTTGTGAACATGACTCTATCATCTTCTCAAGAGTTTCAGATATTCTTGCCAGACGCTCATTCAAACTAATACCTTTCTGATCACATCGGTCAGCAATTGCACAAATCCTCGAATGCTCTTCAACATGTGAAGTTGGAACTTCCTCCTCACATATCCGACATATTATAGAACTGTCCTCAGCAAGGTTCTGTTGATCTCCCCAGAAACCCCAAGAAGCTCTGTTTTGGTGCCTTGTAGAATGCTCATGCGAATGTTTGGGAGCAGGAAGTTCTGCTGGTGCTGGCCTTTCATAAGTCAGATTGACATCAGAAATATCACTCCTGTTATTCAAAGTTTGCAAAGATTCAGCCTTAATGTCACTGTGCTCCTTTGAAGAAGCAATTCCCTTCATGATTTTCCCTGGCGTTCCACTAGGAGATGGGAGTGCCTTCCAAGAAGAGATACGATCCCGGCGTAAAGGAGATTCAACATTATTTGAAGTGCCATCTTCAAGTGAGACTGAATTTTCTGGTTCCATAACCTGGTCTCTGCTCCAATCAAAACCACGCTGCTCTTGACTATAAGATTTCCTTACAGCATCTGCTTTCAATACCTTTGCAGTAGCAGAACTTTTTCCATCCCTCCCAATTGTTGAAAGAATCCGTTTATCTGCAGAATGAAGAACAGAATGAAGAAGCCTAGATTGACGAAGCTGAAACACATTCTCATCCTCGGGTAATCCACTTTCCTTGTGGAATTGCAACAGCCTGGTACACCGAGTAAGAATGAAAAGCATTCGAGTGTAGAGTTGTTTCAATATTCCAGGGGGATGTTCTTGGCGCTTATCATCCAATTCTTGGACTATTCCCTCACATTGAAGCCAAAACTCTCCAGGTGATGTCATGGCACAACTCCGAGCCAAAACCAGCAAATCTTCAATGGTTTCCTGCCACTCAGGATGAGTATCAGAATTCTTTTCAAGAACTCCAACCAGATCTGCTGCGAAAATAGCCAGATCAGAATTCACTTCTTCTTTTGCTTTGTCAAACTTTGCCCGTATAACAACCAAGACTTCCTGTACCAGAAAATGATGACAAAGACATGTAACTACCCGAAACACAACCAAAGATCAGAGGAATGTAATGTAATATGCAAGTTACCTCTAAGTTGTTCACTCTACGAGGCTTCCAAAAAGGGAAGGGTCGTACACCTTTTGAATTGAGTTCGTGGGAGAAACTTTTTATATCAACAGGAAACTTCTTTCTTGGTGCACTAGTAACACGCAGTATAGCTTGAAAACGGGGGGATTCAGACTCTTTAGGGTTTTCACAATCAAAAGTCTGGAAAATAAAACATACAAAGAACATTACAAAAAAATTGACATAAGTCAGAAACCATGTCAGAGAAATGAATTTGCTTATACAGTTACTGAACTAACTTCCACAGGTACCTCTGGAGTAAAAGCATCTGAATTTCTCATACCTCCAGAGCAATTCCAAGCTGATTCATGTTGACCTACAAACACAATTAGGCACAAAATAAGTATTGTAGGAAGATAAACCAAAATTTTGGCCGTGCCAAATGTTATAGTACTAAGTCTTAACAATGAAATCTATAAGACATCACATATTCCATAAAACACAACTTTTGTGGATTTTTTCGTTAGAATAGAATTTGATCCATTCTTGGCTCTCACACAACTTAACCTTTTGGGTTGAATTGTTTCCAGGACAGAAGAAAGCCACTTTATTTCTTTGATTATATGTAATTTATACACGAGTATAACCTATTCTAATACTACTAAACTACTAGATTTTTCGTATATACTAACT
>JAOTBA010000007.1:10163757-10175383 GCA_025629845.1 Erythroxylum squamatum | reverse complement strand
GTGCTTTGCATATTGTTTAATATACTTTAAATAATTTTTATATGCATAAATAATTTTTATTACAAAATAAAATATAGGTAAAATTAAAGTGCCTTTTATTTTTATGTTGTCAAACAATCTACAGTATGAAGCTCTTTCAAAAAAGTTCTTTTTTAAATTACAGCCAAACAGTCAACTGGTTTCTTAGAAAAGTTCTCCTCAGAAAAGATCTGCAAAAAAAACTCTTACCGACAAGAACTCTACTGGTATAAGCCCAACCAAACAAAGGTTAAAAAGAAAATTTCTTAGGATCCAATATAAATTATAAAAAAAATGACCAAAACAAGAACACAAGCATATTACTAAAAAGTCTAAATTTTCAATTCATAAATCAATCCGTAATTATGGTTTCTTTTCTTAATTCATCAACACAAAGTCCGACTTTTAACATTACTTCTGTTTTAGAATTTAAGGAAGAAATAATAACATAATTCCTCAAATAATATTTAGATTCATTAGTAACCAAGTTTATAGTATATAGTCTTGGAGTTATTTTTATGTTCTCTTTGACTATGGAGAAAGATTCTCTTTTGTTTTGTATATAAGATTTTACTTCTTATTTGTGTACGTAAAAGGGTTTAAAAGCTAAAGATAAACACGGGCACAGTAAAAACTAAACAGTAAATACGAATCAAAAGGAGGTGAAAACAGTTAAAAGGCATCAGATGCGAAACGGTTCCTATCCCTCGCCATTAGCGGCGAAGAGTAGATATGATTTGATCCTATGAGGATAAAGGAGGCAAAAGTGAATTATACACATTTTTGAGGTAGTCGTATTAGTACCATCTATCTTATCTGAATCACTCACTGGTAGTAACTTCAGTTCCAGCGTCATTTCTATTAAGATTAAGAAAAAGGTTACGAGGCATCAGATGCGAAACGGTTGCTATAACTCCCCATTAGCGGCGGGAATGTATCTTTTTGTTCATATGTGTTCCAAAACACTAACTGTAGCTCTTAAATTTCATTTACAAGATAAAGACAAAGACATATCTAGACATGTGGAGATGCTTTTATCTCCAAAGAATCAGACAACAACATATTTTTCTTTACAGAAACGACAATTTCTTTTCTTAAAAATTAATCATGAGTAGGCAAGCGATCCTGAACTTACAAAAACACAAGTGAAAAGCAGTATAATTCAAGTTAA
Source organism: Erythroxylum squamatum (assembly GCA_025629845.1). NCBI lineage: Eukaryota > Viridiplantae > Streptophyta > Magnoliopsida > Malpighiales > Erythroxylaceae > Erythroxylum > Erythroxylum squamatum. The sequence goes on along the minus strand of JAOTBA010000007.1, from coordinate 10,174,194 downwards.
CCAAAGCCATAACTTGTAAAGAAATAACTGATTAGACGACAACTTCTGAACACAAGAGCTGAACGGGAAAAAAGACATACCAGAATCTTTGGAGACATCAGGAACCTCCTCCTTCACCGTTACAGGAAGGCGTTTGGAACCCAAGCCCAGGTAATCTCTCTCCATAGCTCCAAAACCAAAACATAGAACTGATAAAAACTTACTGCTACAAACACCCAACGCCCAACTAAGTTGTCAACTCCAAAAAGCCCTTGAGAAGATTTTTGGATTAATACCCGACGAGAAAAGATGGTTGCTTCTTTAAGCAGAGAAAGAGAGCAAACATCGAGAGAGAGAGGGAAAGAAACCATTTATACATGGCAGGTAATAAACTAGCTTTTCCTTTTTTAAAAAATTGGGTGCATCTCAGCCGTTGGATTTTGCAGACCATTTCTTGTTTGTTAGTGTTGCTTTGCTCCGGATAGTTTTGACATCCCCAATTATTTTGGTCATTTGAATTAACTCTTAATCTGAGCAAATTATGATGAGTTTTATAATGTCAATTTATCGAAATATAAGTGGATTAACACTCAAACTCTTCGATTGTTAATTATCCAACTTATGAACTTTTCCATAGTCAATTATCATGCAATTCGTCCCTTCACCATCTTATACCCTACTTGATTTAGAGTATGGGTTATGTGTCAACTCATACCAGACTGATTATATTAGATCTAGTCTAAGTGATGTTAGTTCTTGTCCTAGGGATCTCATTACTCCATGTGTCATTACGAACTCTCTTCATGACACATAATTGCTCTAACCAGAGACTCCTGTATAATGACCCCGACAAGAGACCATGGGTATCATCTCTTTCTATCAAGAGTGGTGAATCCTTTATTGTCTACTCAATTACCTTCGAATATTAATAACTGTACCCAATCACCACCCTATGAGCGACCTCGTCTTGAGGTTATAAGGAATGGTGTCAAAGCATAGGATCAGTATCTGAGATATCCTTTGAATACCTCAAGTCTAAGGATATTTGCACCATTGCTATGATGAGATTAATCACTGAAATTTGATAGATCATTCATATGATAATCTCATAGCAGGTCATCCGATGTACTTACTATTCTTAGTAAGCATCCACATGTTAACTCTAAACATCTCATGCTTACAGTTTATGCGATCCACTGCTTGATCAAATCAAGGAGTATAACATGTGTTAGTCTATCTGGATTAACAATGTCCTATCTCATTAATCCTATAACTTGAGATAATTTAGATGCTAACATATTTGCATATGATAGGAATCTCATTATCATGATCTCATCATGATGTCTTTCATGCTATGTTTTGTATCATGGATTTTATTAATTTGATTTAAGATATACATCAATTCATAGATAAATGAACATCAAATTAATGAAAATTGTCTTTCGCTTTATTAATAAAAATAAAGTTTGTACAAAAGTGTTAAAGGTGATTGCCTTTAGAACACTACTCTAATAATCTCCCACTTGCACTCTCTCTATCTTCACATCACCTCTATCAATGATCTCCCTGATCAGGTGATATCTCCTGAATACGTGCTTAGACCTCTAATGGGACCTTGGTTCCTTGGCGTAAGCAATAGCCCCATTGTTGTCACAATACAACAGTATCGGGTCTACGATGCTCGGAACCACTTCAAGTTCCATAACGAACTTTTTAATCCAAACATCTTCTTTTGTCACTTCTGCAGTTGCAATATACTCTGACTCAGTCGTTGAATCTACAGTTGTCTCTTATTTGGAACTCTTCCAATTGGCTGCTCTACCATTCAGTGTGAAAACGTAACCTAAATAGGATTTGGAATCATCCTGGTCAGATTGAAAACTGACATTTATATACCCACTCACTACGAGATCTCCATCTCCATATACCAAGAATACATCCTTCGTCATTCTAAAGTATTTTAGGATATTCTTGACAACCACCCAGTGACAATCACTAAGATTCGATTGATATTTGCTCGTAACACTTAGAGCATACGATATATCTAGTCTTGTACATAATATAATATACATGATTGATCCTATTGCCGAAGCATACAGGATCAAACTCATGCAAGTCCTCTCATTTTGCATCTTGGGACACATATATTTCGAGAGTTTTATCCCATGAGTCGTGGGAAGTAACCCTCTCGTGGACTGCTTCATGCTAAACCTCTTTAGCACTTTATCTATATATGTAGATTGTGAAAGACCTAGCAACTTCCTTGATCTATCTCTATAAATCTTTATTCTCAATATATAAGTTGTTTCTCCAAGGTTTTTCATGGAGAAATTCTAGGACAACCAAATTTTGACAGATTGCAAACTTTAGGCATCATTTCCTATTAGTAATATGTCATCCCTATATAACACAAGGAATATGATATCACTCCCACTAACCTTCTTGTACACAAAAGGTTTGTGTGAGAAACCAAACTCTTTGATTGTTGCATCAAATCGGATGTTCCAACTCCCAAATGCTTGCTTTAATCCATAAATAAATTTCTAAAGCTTGCATACCTTTTTGCCATCTTTGGATATGAAGCCCTCAAGTTGTATCATATACACATCCCAGCTAGGTTTCCATTTAGGATAGTCGTCTTTACATCCATTTGTCATATCTCATAATCATAATGAGCAGCAATGGCTAGGAGTATTCTAATGGATTTAAGCATGGCTACGGGGCTAAATGTCTCATCATAGTCAACTCCTTATCTCTGACAATAAGCTTTAATGACTAACCTCTCTTTATACGTAATCACATTACCGTCCATGTCGATTTTCTTCTTGAAAATCCACTTACACCCTATGATTTTTAACCCTTCAAGTGGATCAACCAAGTCCAGACTTGGTTTTCAAACATGGAATCCATTTCGGACTTCATGGCTTGAAGCCATTTTTCAAATTCTGAACTCTTCATAGCCTCTTCATGGGTTGTAGGCTCATCATCCTCTATGAGCAATACGTCATTTTATTCACTTACGAGAAATCCATATCTCTCTGGAACATTGCGTATCCTACTTGACCAACAAACATTTTGTGTGTCAGAAGGTTTAATTATTGTTACATCTTTGTGAACAACAATCTCGAGTTCAGGCAATTAATCTGTGTCTGTTTGAGCATCATGAACTTCATCAAATTCAACTTTGCTACCATTGTCTTCTCTTAGAAGAAATTCTTTCTCGAAAAAGACAGCATGCTTTGAGACAAATAGCTTTTGCTCTAAAACATTATAGAACTGATATCCAATTATTTCCTTAGGATATCCTACAAACAGACATTTATCATATTTCGCTTCAAGCTTGTCTGATTAAATCTACTTCATGTAAGCCGAACAACTCCAAACTTTCATATGAGAAAGATAGGGTTTTTTGTTAGTCTATATCTCATGTGGAGTAACATCATCTGATTTTGAAGGGACTCTGTTTATCACATAAATAGCAGTCTCGAATGCATAACCCCAAAAGGATTTCGGTAGGTCTGCTAAGCCCATCATTAACCTTACCATGTCCAGCAAGGTTCGGTTTCTTCTTTTAGCCACACCATTATGTTGCGGTGTGTAAGTTGGAGTCCATTTGGATACAATCCCGTTATCCCTAAGATAAGTTAGAAACTCCTCGTTCAAGTATTCACCACCTCAATGTGATCGAAGTGTCTTGACATTTTTACCGAGTTATTTCTCTTCTTCATGTCTAAAGTTTTTGAACATTTCAAATGCTTCAGACTTGTATCTCATTAGATACACGTACCCATATCGTGAATAATCATCGATAAAGGTAATGAAGTACATAAAAACACCTCTAGCATGAATGGACATCGGACCATATACATCAGAATGTATTGGGTCTAATAACCCATTCGCTCGTTCACCCTTTCCTTTAAAAGGTAACTTAGTCATCTTGCCTAACAAGCAAGATTATCATGTGCCATATGATTTATAATCAAATGACCCTAAGGTACCACCCCTGTGTAGCTTAGCCATGTGTTTCTCACTTATATGGCCAAGTCAATAATGCCATAAGTAAGATGATTTTAAGTTATCTTGTTTTGTCTTTTATTGTCATTGATATTTAAAATTGGATTGCACATATCTAATATGTAAATACCATTGCACAATGTAACAGTACCATACAACATTTCCTTCAACTTAATTAAACAACCATTGCTTAAAAAAGTTAAATGAAATCTCGTTTTATTAAAACATGAAACAGATACAATGTTCTTTGTCACAACGGGTACATAATAGCAATTATCCAAAATTAACTCTAGCTCACTGGGAGGATCCAAAACATAGGTTCTTACAGCTAATGTAGCAACTCTTGCTCCATTTACCACACGTAGGTCTATCTCTCCCTTCTTGAGCGGTCTACTATCCTTGAGACCCTGAATATCAAGACATATGTATGAGCCACATTTAATATCTAATACCCAAACGTTATGATCAGAAATAGTATTAACCTCAATCACAAATAACATATCTGAAGTAGCTGGTGGAGCATTTAATGCCTTCTTCTTCTTCAGCAACTCCAGATAGGCTTTACAGTTCCTCTTCTAATGTCCTTCCTTATTGCAATGGAAGCATATCCCCTTTGATGTAGTCTCCTTTACCTTCTTTTTGGCTACACCTCCCACTGGCTTCTTAGACTTCTTCTTCTTCTTTTGGTTCCTCTTGCGTGAACCAGAAGGAGAGTCCACTAATATCATAGCCTTACTATCTTTCTTGACAGTTTGTTTAGCTATTTTGAGTAAATTAATTAGCTCAACTAACAAGGTAGATATTTGGTTCATCTGATAGTTAAGCACAAACTGTGAATAACTATCGATTAAACCAGTTAGAATTAAGTCTAGACTTAATTCATGATCCATTATAAAACCCAAACTAGCTAACCTTTCAATGTATCCATTCATCTTCAGCGCATATTACACTGGAGATGATCCCTCATCTATCTTAGAGCGGAAAAGCAACCTCGAGGTCTCGAACATTTCAGACTGAGTTTGCTCATCAAATAGTTCCCTTAGATGGTAAACTATGGAATGAACATCTATAGCCTCATGCTACTTTTGTAGTTCCAGTGACATAGACACTAGTATTATATAGCTAGCTAGCTCACTATCATCTAGTAGCTTCTTGTAAGCTTTCTGATCCTCATCAGATCTATCGGCAGCAGGGGGATCGGGAAATGGTTCATCTAGGACATATCCTAGTTTCTTAAATTTTAGAATAATTTTCAAATCCCGTAGCCAATCTAAAATGTTAGGTCTTGTGAGTTTGTTGGAGTCTAATAGAGAGCGTAGGTTCACACTGGACGAAGACATCGTGGCGATTCAATAATGTAAAAGAACGAGAGAAAGTGTTAGAATGTACACTAATGCATATCGATAAGGACTTTAATCACATACATTATTGTTCCCACTATTTTTATCCAAATCCATAGCCCTCACTACGAATTCTAGAAAACTTATAGTTTTCCTAATGAGTCGATATCCATCATCACTAAGAATGACCTTGGGTTTGCCTAATAAGCCACCTTAGGTCAATCGGTAGGTATCATTCATACCAATTGCTATTAGTTATGCAACTATCGACTTGTGTCATCAACTGTTGATTTAGCACACTCATTGGTTTATAGACTCTTGATTCGTATACATCCCATGTATATAACCCAACTTCGCCTCTATCTATGTTGACCTTGGGTTTGCCCAACACGTCAACACTTCCAGTTAGGACCAAGCCATTAATCGAGAAATCTAATTTTATGGTTTGAACATATTTGTGTAGAGCATGCTTGCATTTGCCTAACAACCTAACTCTAAAAGAACTCTGGTTCTTGTTGTATCAATGGAAGGCGTAATTTCTAATATTTTGATTGAGGGATTTTTTCTTTGGTCTCATCAATACTTGGATGGTATGTGTGTATATATATATAGATATATATCTCATATATATATTTAGATTATGGATGAATCAATTAAATTGGGTTTGTGGACACCATGTCATTTTAACCAACCCTTAAAATGCATCTAATGCATGTAACACAAAAACGAGGTTTAATTTAGGTTGTGACTTGACTATGCATCAAAAGTTTGCGATTTGATTCAACTCTTGAACCAAATCGGGTACTAGTGTTAGTCTCGGCTAATTCGAATGATGAATGTGATTCGATTAGGAACCCTAAAATTTCAATTATTTTGATGTCCAAAATAAACACTTTAATTCTAGTACACATGTTTTTTTCTAGTCACACTAGAAATGCAATGCTCTACTTTGATTAATTCTAATATAATCTTAGGGTTTCTAAAATTCCCGAACATCATTAGTCATCTAAAACATCCCTAGGTCATCTAAAATTTATCAAGACAATTTCGACACAAGCCAAAAAAATCTTGATGGCCAAAATCATCAAGATAAATGAGTTAACCTACTAGACACTAAAGAGACTGATTCAATGTTTGAAATTTTTTCAGAATCCTAATTTCTTATCTAATAAAAAAATTTAAGGTCTTATAACCAAAACACGTACACATAAGTCATTAAATAAGTCAACTCCATCAACTTTCAAAAAGCTGACCAATGTTGACTTTGACTTGATTTATTAATTGAATCAAATTCAATTAATTCTATAAAAGTTCCAGAGTCTTATACACATTCTAAATGTGCCTAATAAAAAATTCCAGAAACTAATTCCTAGGAATTATTTATTAACTTAGTGGAATTAGCCAGCATATCACATGTCTATGACACTCTACATCATGCATGCATAAGATAATCACTTTAACAATAAGTTTCATACATCTCATACACGTGGCAACATCTTATCTTGCATGTCCATGTATAAAATTCATAAAAACAATTTTTAATAAAATTCATACGGAATTTACAAGCATGCATGTTCATCAGATTTCCTGAATTTCCCAGAACTTCATACATGCATTAGGCTGAAACTAAATTTGTAATAAAATAACAAATGACGTTAAATTGCAATTTCCTTTGAAAAAAACATAACATAAAACCTTTTAAACATTTATGTGAAAGAAAATTAGGAAAACGTTTCTAGAATTATTACAAAATTTTCAAAATCAACTCATACATTCTGTTTTACAGAAATTCCCAGAAACCAACATATGAATAGACTGGAGATTAATCTACAATAAAATAGTAAATGAAATTCAATTGAAATTTCCTTTGTCAAAAACATAATATAACATCTTATAAACATTTCTATGAAAGAAAATCAGGAAAAAAAAAACCCATTTTTCTACAATTTATACGAATTTTTGAAATCAATATGCATGTCAGTCACAACCCAGCAAACAATTTGCACATGTTCAATAGATCATCTTATACATGCATAAGTAGCTCTGTTACCACTGGAAAGGAGCCGTGGATTCGTGCATCACATGCACAACAAGGTAGTGGAAGTGTCAAAATCTAAATTCCAACCCCATGACATCCCCAAAATCTAGAATCTTAGATGTATGCATACATAGATTATAAGAACATGAAATTTCAGCACATGTACCTTTGATAATGCTCCTCCTTTATATAATCTTGATACCCCCTTCCTTGATCACTCAAGAACACGTAAAGATGAAGAAAAAGTAGTGTGTAAAGGTGGTTAGAGCACCAAAAAAGATGAGTTCAAGTAGATGCTCAAATGGAGAGATAAATCAAGATTATGTTGCATGCAATTAGATTCATGAAACAATTGAATAAATTGCATGAACAAGACTCTATACCACTTCTCTCTAACTCCAGAACACTTCTGGACCCCTTATCCTCTCTCTTAAGTGTATTTTTTAACTTGTTAGTTTATGTGTACATAAGTGAAGAACTCACTTATGCATCATCTGTCGTGCCTTCGGTCACGATCGTAGCATATGAGTCACGATAGTGTCCTCCTTCAATCACAGCCATGCACACTTTATTTTTCATCCGATCTTTTATGTGTGTGACCCTTAGCTTTCCGATTATTTTGGGCACTTGAATTAACTCTTAATCTGAGCAAATCATGGATGGTTTCATTCCACTTGAATTACTCTTAATTCGAACAAATCATAAAGGGTTTCATGATGCCAATTTACCAGAATATAAGTGGATTAACAAATGAACTCTTTGATAGTTAATTATCTGACTTACAAACCTTTCCATAAATAATTACCATGCAATTCGTCCCTTCACCATTCTATACCCCACTTGGTTTAGAGTATGGGCTATGTGTCAACTCCCACTAGACTAACTACGTCACATCTAGTCCAAGTGATGTTAGTTCTTATCCTGAGATCTCATTACTCTATGTGTCATTGAAGACTCTCTTCATGACACATAACTTCTCTAGCCAAAGACTTCTGAGTAATGACCCCGACAAGAGGCCGTGGGTATCATCTCCTTTTATCAGGAGTGGTGAATCCTTTATTGGCTACTCAATTACCTTCGAATACCAATAGTTGTACCCAATTACCACCCTATGAGAGACCTCGTCTTGAGGCAACAAGGAATGATGTCAAAGCATAGGATCAGTATCCAAGATATCCTTGAGTACCTCAAGTCTAAGGATATTTGCACCATTGCTATTATGAGACCACATCTGATTTTTGTGTTAGTTGTCAGATTTGTTGGGCGTTTGTTCTTTTGGGTGAAACTCATAGAGATGTTGCTGTTTGTTTATGCTTTTGTTTTAGGGTTTGGGACGTGGGAGCTTCCTAAAGCCCTTTTGGGTTAAGAGATTTAGGGATTGAAACCTTTCGTCTGTACATATTTTTTCAATTTTATAAAAGCTTTTCTGATTTATCAAAAAAAAAAGAATGGGATAAGGATAGATTGGTTGCAAAAATCAGAGGGATAGGTTTCACATTCTGCATGCTACAAAGGATGTTTACCTGTCAAGGAAAAGCTGACGTCAGTGAAGGATGGATTCAAGCAAGGGAAATCAGCAATCCTGGAAATGAGATGTTACAAGAGTGCAGTGAACATAATGATAGTTTCGGGTAAGGAAGTCTACACAACCCCCCTGTATCTAAGAATTGACAATACTAGGATGTTTTTGTATATGATCTTGTATTGTTTCAATTCATGTGTAATGCACTGTTCTGCATGTATTTACTTTAGGTTGCGACTTGCAGCAAGTCTGTTTCGGGTGGGTTGATTTTGTTTTGAATTGGTATGAGATTTGGTTTTTAGACAATCTCTACCTATGTACAGAAACCCTCATTTTCTTGATTTATTACATAACTGATTTATAAAAAAATTGTTTTTTTAATTAAAGTTTGTTTATTTCAATTTGAATGAGATAAATAAATTTTTTGATTTTAATTAGAGAATTATTATTCTATTTATTTAGGAATTTTATTATTTATGAATAATAAGTTTCTTGATTTATTAGACATGATATTTTTATTTATTAAATTTGAAAAGATGTTTTCATTTTTTAATTGAGAAAAATAAGCTTTCTTTACTATTTTTAATATATTTTCTAACTTATTAAAGAAATATTTTCTATTTAATTAAGAAATCAATCTATAAATAAATAATAAAGGTCTTTCTTAATTAATTAAAAATGTTTTATTTAATTTTGAAAGTGGTTTTCCTTAATATTAGAAAATAGTTTTGTAATAAGGAAAAATTATTTCTAGATAGATTTGAAATATTTTTCTGATCAGATTAAAATTCCTTACTTGTTGAATTTTGAAATGGGAGTTTTTCTAATTTATAATAAGTAAAAGGCATGATTTATTGAAAATTGGATTCAATTAAATTTTCTTAAAGGAGTCAAGATAATTAAAATTATTTTTCAATTATACTTAAAAATTATTTTAAATTCAATTAAATTTCTATTTGAAATAGATATTCAATTCATTTAGGAATCAATAGTTTAATCTAGTTTAATTATCCAAGGATTTGAAAATATCATTTTAGATTATAAAGATCAATAAGTAAAATCAAACGAAGCTTGATATCTTATACATATAATTTAGTTATGAGTGCAATAATTGCATGGTGACAATCACAAATCCGGCGTGATCAGCCCCAAGCTGGTTATTAAGAGCGGGCCTTTAGTTACGGGATGTTGTTAGAAAATTGCCTTTGTACCGAAGGCACAGCTGGAAACAACTTGATTCAGGTCGGCTGTACGTGCCGAATCGATTCTCCACCGTGACCCACCATTGCCCCTCCTTGAGGACATGAAAACGTGGGAGAGCAAGCGAAATCATTGCATCTGATGGAAGGATGGCGTAAGAATGATTCGATGCGACTCGGCAGCTTGCCATTTTCGAACCCCCGTGTACACTTTAGTCTCAATGTCCTCGGCACAAGTCTAAGTTTAAAGCAGAGCGCTGTTTTCTTCGAATATTCTACCTGCTCGAATGTGGAGACACGATCTGCTTTGGGAACGCGTACGTCAGTGATAGTCATGGCATGGCG
>JAOTBA010000007.1:10142786-10162405 GCA_025629845.1 Erythroxylum squamatum | reverse complement strand
AACTTGTGAGGAATAGTTCCACAGAACCTGTTGGAGTTGATGTGAAACAAGGCCAGATCTGAAAGCAACCCGAGCTCTTCCGGCAAGTACCCGGCAATATCACCGTGGTTGAGGTCGATGCCGGCCAGATCTGAAAGTAACCTGAGCTCCTCCGGCAAGTACCCGGCAATATCACCGTGGTTGAGGTCGATGTCAGCTAGATCTGGAGAAGATGGAAAAAAGAGAGCTGATTTGGGTGCGATGGATTCATCTGAGAAGAGAGAAGAGAGAAATAAGAAGCGGTGTTTTACCAAAAAAAATGAGAAGCGGTGCGATGGAGAGAGCTGTGAGAAGAGAGAAGAGAGGAGAGGACGGTTTTAATCCGGTTATCAAATAACCGGTTCGTCAGAAAACCGGCCGGTTATTTGACAAACCGGTCGGTTTTTATATTTAAGGGTTATTAACTAAAACCGAACCGGACACATAGCCGGTTTAGACTATTTCCGGTCGGACCGGCCGGTCCGGTCCGATTTTCAAACCATTGGTTGGAATATCAGGTATCAAGGTTGGATTTTGTCTAAGAATGCTGAAATTTTAGATTTTGTATTGTAAGAAATTTGAGATTTGATTGATGGAAATTTAGACTTAAGATTTTAGGGTTTAATATTCTAGAAGTTAGGATTTTGGTTGTTGGAATTTTGTAGAGAACACAAAGAATGGAAGATAAGAAACTTGGAATCACTTTTATGGTCTAATAATCACTCTTAGAAGAAAGCATCACACCTTCTAGTTAAAAATTCAAGTTTGTAGGAAAATTCTATATTGCTTTTTATTTATCAAGAGTTGAATACACACATATTTATAGAGTTTTTAGAACCCAATTTCTAGTAGGTCCTAACAAATTTAAATCATATTCTAATAAAAATTCTTTAAGTCCTAAACAACTAGGACATATGTAAAATAGAATAACATATTAACTTACCACTACTTCTAATATATTAATGAAACTAATTTTTTGATTTTCCAAAAAAAAAATTAACGTTAAATTTACCTTTTTTGGCATAATGTATCGTATAACACTGCTTACTCCCGTATAAATGAGTACTTCCGCCCTTCACTTATCTGCACTTTTGGATGTGATTGCTTTCACGATTGCTAACAATCGCCAAAGGACAGAAGAGATGGCAAACAAACCGCAATCAAAGCTATTGTCATCTTCCACGAGATTCAGATATCCGGTTCTCCTCTTCATTCTCTTTCTTGTCACCCTTTCCCTCCCCTTCCTCCTCTTCTCAGTCTCCTCCTCCTCCACTTCCTCCACTTACGACAATCCCGGCCGACTCACGCTCCGCGTTGAGACTTCCTTCGTTGCTTCTCTCGAGCGCTTCCTCGCACGCAGATCACCTCCGGTCACCGACGACACTGTGAGTGCTGCTGAAGTGACCGAAGAGGATGTCAGGAAATTGGATGATAACATGTTTGCTGGAGAGAGCGAGAGACTGCAGGGATCTCCGTACTACCCTCTGGAGTTGCAAATTCGGGTTTATGTGTACGAGATGCCGAGAAAATTCACTTACGATTTACTATGGTTGTTTATGAATACTTATAGAGATACTGATAATCTCACCTCCAACGGAAGCCCTGTGCATCGTTTGATCGAACAGGTAAGGTAACTTGCTTCTCTAGTTTTTTGTGTTATCAATTATTTATGTGTTATATCTTGCAGCATTCAATAGATTACTGGCTTTGGGCGGATTTGATAGCGCCAGAATCGGAAAGGTTGATCAAAAGTGTAGTGCGAGTTGAGAGACAGGAGGTGGCCGATTTATTCTATATCCCTTTCTTCACAACTATCAGCTTTTTCTTGCTGGAGAAGCAGCAATGCAAGGCTCTTTATAGGGTGTGAGTGCACTTCCTTATTCTTTTAACTTTCCAGGACTTTAATTTAGAGATTTCTATCTTGTAATGAAAATTTGATTTTTGTGCTGCAATATCGAGATTTGATGTTTCGTTGCCAATGGTATAGGAAGTCCTGAATTGGGTGACAGATCAGCCAGCTTGGAAACGATCTGGAGGAAGAGATCATATACTTCCTGTTCATCATCCTTGGTCTTTCAAATCTGTCCGTAGATTCATGAAAAATGCAATCTGGTTGCTACCTGATATGGACTCCACAGGGAATTGGTGAATACTTGACTAAGATGGAGAGTTTCTTGGAGGTCTCTTAATTTATTTTCCACTGTTGGTGCTAACCTCTACTGTTTTTTAGGTACAAGCCAGGACAAGTTTTTCTGGAGAAAGATCTCATTCTTCCTTATGTTCCCAATGTTGATGTATGTGATGCCAAATGCTTGTTGGAAAGTGAATCAAAGAGAAAAATTCTTCTTTTCTTCCGCGGGAGACTTAAAAGAAACGCTGTAAGCTCTTTGGTCTACTTTTTAGGTTTTTGGTTTCTAGTTTTAATATTTATCCGAAATTCTCAGATTTACAGAGGATGTTTTATGAGGTTGGAATCTGGATGAAAACATAACGCAACTGCGTGTAGTCAATTGCCTTTAGTTTTCTATTATCTATTTGCTGCTTATTAGTTTGGGTCTTTTGTAGTGTTTACTTGGCTTTCCCCTTTAAGGTAGTTCTATAAACAAGCCGAGTCAAACCATTCTTCAACATGTTCACACCTGATTCGTTTAGAAGGTAAAGGATGTTCAAACTTGATTCAACATGGGCTCGAGCTGACTTCGATCAACAAATAAAATTAACTCTAATATATAGTACTATAAAGATATACGAGTATCCCAGCGAACATTCTCAAGAGTATAACTGAGCCATTAACTGAATGTTCATGAACATAAATGATCCGTAATCTTACCATGTTTAAGTTTGGTTCATTTTTTAAACACGAATAAAATTACAGCTCGAATTCATTTGATTTTTTAAGTGAATGAGTTCAAAACAAGCCTTATTGAGCCACATACTAGGCATATGATCATCCTTGGTTTATTAGAGCCTGAGCTCAAGGTAAGGTTTTTAAACAAGTATAAGATTTACAATTGTCTTGATTTCATAGAATTTTCTTTCATCAACTTTGGGGCTTGTGCTTGCTTAAGATTTCCAAATGATTATCATTGGAAGAGAGTTCTGTATGTAGTTACATCAATTTACTTGTGGATTTTTTACCGAAAGAAACTATAGAAATGGTGATAGTTGTGAAATAAGGCAGCTCGTAGGGTATATGTAGACTCGTAACTAAATGATTATGAATTAGCATTATATTTTTTGTCAACCATTGTACCCCTTAACTGATACAAATGAACATTGTCATTGTTGTTGTTTATCCTTTTTCTTTGAGGATCATGTATGTATTGAAATCTCATATTTACTTTTCGTTTCTTTTATTTTGCTTTCTTTTTTATCTAGAGGACCCATTTTAAGCTACTCTTAAAATCGTCATTTATTGGTAGAAGAGTAATTTCTTCTAAAGTGGGAATTACTTGTCATTGGTTATCTATGTTGGAAGTTTGGTTATTTTGTATGTTGATTCAGCTAGCTTGTAAATTGCTACTTATGGGATTATACATTGACGCACATACTTTGTAATCTCTTCTATTACAATATGTAACAGGGTGGGAAGATTCGTTCTAGACTTGTGGCAGAGCTAAGTGGTGCCAAGGGTGTGGTTATGGAAGAGGGAACAGCTGGAGAAGGAGGGAAAGCGGCAGCTCAGATTGGCATGAGAAGGTGAACATTTTCTATCTTTTCTCTTTTGCCTAATGCAATTTCCTTATCATTTTCAATTAAATAGTGGATTTGCTTACTCTGTCATCAGGTCCATCTTTTGCCTAAGTCCAGCGGGTGACACTCCATCATCTGCTAGATTATTTGATGCTATTGTTAGTGGGTGCATTCCAGTTATAGTGAGTGATGAGTTGGAGCTTCCATTTGAAGGGATAATCAATTATAAAAAGGTATTTGTACAGTTAAAGATCATGCAGTAAACACCTTTTGCCTTATGGATCTTTTGTAACTCTTAAGTGATTGGACAGATGTAGGTATCATATCTAAATAGTTTTGTTGTAGAATACATCTGAACTTGTTCACATGTTATGTAGATGCTGGTTACACAAAGCATATCTTTGGCAATTCTTCTAAATGAGAAATTTAAGCACTCAGCTGTGTTTTGTGAAACACGACAACACTGAAGTTTCATCTGACAAATGCAACTTTACAGAAATGTAGGATCTTATTTTTCGGCTTCTGCTTTACAATAAAATTAATCTTTATGACTGATTAGATCATATTCTAGGATTCAGGTCTTATATTATGGAAAGCATATTTAAATGCTACTATGATCTGTGAGTTAGGAGCTCTTGAGATCTTGTTGCTTTAGGTAATAACCAGGATTAAATTGCTCAAGTTCTCATCATTTTAATCTCATCAATTTTTGGGAGGAAAACAGAGAACTTTTTGATCTGAAATATCATTTGAAACTTGAAAAAGGCCATGCTATCATTGTGGGAAATGATACTTTGTTGATATGATTGTGGCCAACTTAAGTTGTGTCTCATGCCAGGTAGAAAGATTGATGATATGTGGTAGGGCTTCGTGTATATTTTTTGCTTATCTGTTGATTTTCAGTCAATCACGTGGACACTACACTTGGTATCTTGAAAAATAATAATAATCATATGAATATTGAATCATTCCCCAACATGGATAAGAATATCTGACAGCACTTGCCCTATGTTGAATTTCCTAAGCACATGATGTTAGTACCATCTATCATGTCCCTACACTTTGTCTTTT
The DNA here is from genome assembly GCA_025629845.1 of Erythroxylum squamatum. Taxonomy (NCBI): domain Eukaryota; kingdom Viridiplantae; phylum Streptophyta; class Magnoliopsida; order Malpighiales; family Erythroxylaceae; genus Erythroxylum; species Erythroxylum squamatum. The sequence goes on along the minus strand of JAOTBA010000007.1, from coordinate 10,157,623 downwards.
GGAGCAAGAAATTAAATAACTTTAGTGCTCATATGGAGTCCAAGCTGATTTATCCTAGAAAGAAAGTTGCAATTGTATGTCTAATATGGTGGATTTAATAGTTCATGGTTTACCTTAAAAGGTCTGTCTTGATCAATTGCTGAGGCGGCCTGCATTGCCTCTCAATGCAGATAGCTATTTTTGTTTCTTCCAATGATGCTGTTCAACCAGGTTGGCTATTGAAATTTTTGGAAAGTATTAGCCCTTCTCAAATCAGGGAAATGCAGAAGAGCCTTGCAAAGGTTTGTCAATTCTATTCTTTTGTTTGTTTGTTATAGAAAATTGGACAAATTTGGAATTCCATTTCCTCACCTAATTTCAAGTAATTCAGACAAGTAACTTTTGACAGAATTCCAACTTTTGTGGTGGCATTGAACTAATTTCATTCAACTTAATATTTACTGAATTACAATAAATTTATAACAATTCCAATACCTGGAACTGAAATCACAAGTTAGTTAGATTTGAAATTGGAATTGCAGTTTCAATTCCATGAATAAAATGCACTTACAAAATTCTTCCGCCTCATAATTGTTTGTATCATTCTTCAGGTTTAAGATGTGTCTCTTAATGTTCTAATAGACAACTACTTTGATCAACGTGAGAAATTTTCATACCTGCTCATATTTCTATTCTCATTTGAGGAATTTCCTTTTTGTAATTATGTGCCTTTTGGACCAAGGACCGTCCAATATTTAGACACACCCCCCATTTTAAGAAATGAAACTGAAGAGTCTCTCATACTGGTTCTTTTCCATGGTTCATTAGTATTTATGGTGATTGGTGTTGTTTAATCTGTCATTGAGTCACCTTTCCTGTTTATTTTTTTTTATTGTACTGAATTTCTAATTTATGTCAGACAACTGATTCTTTTAACTTGTTTTTCACTTTCAGTATACAAGGCATTTTCTGTATTCCAGTCCAGCTCAGCCCTTGGGACCAGAAGATTTGGTCTGGAGAATGGTTTGTTCATTTCCCAAAAGTTTTGCTCCTGTCTATACTTACTGTATACGCTTGCATTGTATATATGCTCAAACCGAAGCATGTTGCATAACTTATTTAGATAATGTCTGTTGCTATAACCAGTCGATGCATTTATCATGTTATTGAATGTGCGATAAATTTTCTAGTTGTTAAATAAATTTCTTGGCTCCTATCATTTCGAGGAAGCCCACCTTTGCGCTCTCGCTTACCTCACCATTCTCTAATCTGTTCCTCTTGCTGCCCGGTTGGAAATTCTGAAGCTAATGTTTTCTTTGGTTGCAAATCTTCCACCAGTGGTTTCGTGGTAAACAGTGTTTTGTTCACTTGCTTTTCTAAATTAAATTTGTTCCCCTTTACCACGAGTGTCTGTGATCATATGATCCAAAATGGTATTATTGAGTGCATGCTGATGATGGTACTTTGATTGCGGTTTCCTTTAGCAGTTCTTTGGGAATGGTAATAAGGAGGACCCCCAGTATCAATCAGCCTTTGTGTTGTATGTGATATTTCAGATATATTCAGTTGGAGCTCATGTTACTATTACCAGATAGTCCATTGGTTGACACTAGTGCATTTGTTTTAGCAACATGGAAGTCTAATGCGCTTCATCAATATTTCTGCTTGTCTTTTCTTTTCTCCTAGACCATAATATGACAATTATGTTGCTATCAGTTCCAATATCTGTTCTTAGATAATGGACCATATCTTACTGTTTAAATTAGGAATACTTGTTCTTCCATCCGTTTTAGTACCCAAAAGCAAAAACTTGTAAATTGCTTATACCATTTCCTGGTGTGTGTTGGCTTACAGCATCAGTCCACTTGCCTCTTCCTACTTGGACAGAAAACTTAGTAAGTGTTGATTGAGGATGGATTTCCTTTTAGGTGTTTGATGTAGGACAAATAGAAGAATTATTACCTAGTAGCTAAATATTACAAAATTATGAATTATGATTGATATTAGGCCGCTGGAATATCAGGTTTTAAGGTTGGATTTTGGCTAGAAATTCTGAAATTTTGGATTTTGTATGGTTAGAATTTTTCTATAAATTTAGGCTTAGGATTTCAGGATTTAATATGCTAGAAGTTAGGATTTTTGTTGCTGAAATTTTGTAGTAAGCACAAAGAATGGAACGTAAGAAATTATGAATCACTCCTAAGGTCTAAGAATCCCTCATAGAAGAAGCATCACACCTTCTAGTTGAAAATTTAAATTTGTTATTGATATATAGTTCTTGAAAGCCTTATTCTAGTACGAAAGGCTTCTTAATAAATTTAAATCCTATTCTAATAAAAAATTTATAAATCCTAACCAACTAGGATGACATATGTGAATTAGAATGACATATTTGAATTAGAATAACATATTTAACTTATTACTACTTCCTATCTAATAAGGAATCCTAACATAATTTAAATTTAATCTCTTATCTTTATTATTATCTCAATTCCTAATCTTCATCCCACCAAATTAATGCTTGTGGTTGACTGATTTTTCCTCTTTTATTTCATTTATATACTAAGTTCTTTTGCATTAGTGCTAAATTCGAATTTGAATCTGTTTGTTTTTGTTCCTTTTGTAACAAACAGATGGCTGGTAAATTGATGAATATCAAGCTTCACATAAGGAGATCCCAGCGGGTGGTGAAGGAATCTAGAAGTGTATGCACATGTGATTGCAAGCGAGCTAACAGTTCGAGTTCCATTTCCCTATAGAAAAGAGTTCCTATCACATTTTATGCGCTTCTACTGTTCGTAGAGTCCACGCTGTTAACGCTTCAGTACTGAACTATGCGAACATGAAACATCAGCGATTTGTGGTCTGACCTTTCCTGCCTTATTGGATCTTCTGCTACTTGGTTCACCAATTAGATGTATATTGTTTATTATAAGCGGCCATCGACTAGTAGAGCATTTCTGTTAACTTATACGGTTCAATTTTTCTTAGGCTTGAGGTTGAATATGTGATTGGATTTGAATTAAAGTACATTGTTGTTGCCAGACATTTATGGGAAAGTGATTTGTTTTTATTTTATTGATCAATTTGGAGACGACTTTATAGCCTGTTTGGAAACCTTCGAATTGAATTCATTAACGAATTGAATTCAATTATATCAATGAGATTAAATTGAATTCAATTTACACTGTTTGGAACAAATTTAGTAATATTATAATTGAATTTAATTATACTGTTTGGAACAAATATAATAATATTAAAATTAAATTCAATTATTTCATATGATATATTTATCCTGATTAAAAAATAATGTTATTAACTAATAAATATTCACATTAGAAAAAATTAATTGCAAATGATATTAGGCTAGATCGAATTACGAAGATAATAGAAAATTATTATAATTTAGAAGCTTAATTATTAATTATTAATTATTAAATTTCGGAAGAGTTGGTGAGCTCCTTGTTCATATAACAATTCCAAATATTACAGGAGCATGTAACAGCTAAGCTCACAGTAAAATAACCAGAGGAGATGCCTAGTCCTAAATTTTTACTCACTTTACTTCCATTTGAATCGCCTAATTAATCCTTTAGTTCAAGAAGTTAGTCAAGTCTTGACTTGTTAAAATCGTAAGGCGCTGGTGACCGTGGTCGACCAAATTTAGCAAGAGCATGAGAGGACGTATCGCTCTGCAGAACCGGCTTTTAAACAATTGATATGCCGTGATTGGTGTTGTCTGATATTTGACGAGAAAGTTGAAAGATGATACAATGGGCGCAAACAATGCGCTTATAAATGGGTTTGGTTACAATTCTGCCCAAATAATTCTACCAAGTGTCGTTCGGAAATTCACGCGCAATCTCTTAACGTGAATAGTAAAATAAATAAAATTTGAATGATCTTTTCAACTAGTAGCACTTGAACTCATATAACATAATCATATTAAAGCATACATATAAAAGAGTACTTTGTTATGAAGTTTGGTTTTCTTTTCTTAAATTAAAATTTGAATTAGGTTATTATCAATTATTATAATTACACAAGTGGTTAATCTCTACCCGTATCCATATAAAAATTAGAAGTTCTACAAGTAATGTAAAAAAGAATATGCTAAGAATATTAACATTTATAGAGCTTATATCTATTTATAAGATAGTTTGAAAGCTTAGATCTATTTATAAGATAGTTTGAACCTTTTAATAATTTAATTTAGTTATAATCATAATTATAGTTAAAATTAAAATTAATAAAGCTTTTAATAATTTTATTTAATTATAATCATAATTTTAATTAAAATCATAGTTAATTCTTATCAAATCAATTAGGTCCTAATAAAAATTAATTATTTAATATTTGTCATTATTTATTAAATACCTTATATTTAATCTTATTTATTGAATAAAAAACTTGTTTGCTCAATCCTCTCTAGCTGTTGGTTCCCCTATTTCTCTTCTTAACTAAGCTTTCTCCGAGCTTCTTTAGATTCATGTATTTTCTTCAGCCTCCTACTTTTTTGCTTCTTCTCCTCTTACGCTTTTTTTCTCACGATTTTTCCTTTCAAAGTAATTGTAACACCTTGAAGTAGTTTTCATTTCTGGTATGGTAGCTTTAACATCATGTACTCACTCTACTCCTTCAACTTCAGTTACTCTAGCTTCTTTGCTTTTCCGTACCTCTTTTCCACCCCTCTCTAAGCCCCTAACCTTAGCTAGTTCAACAACCTCTTTTTACACCCACCTAGTTCGACCCTCTCCTCAAACTCTCCCCCTTTAGCTAGTCTCTCAAACACAAAACTCACCCTTTCCTGTAGCTCCTCTACCTTAGGCCTCGTCTTTGGAAGAGAAGTGATCAAGAATTTTTGGGCATCAAGGTGGTTGGAGATGCGTCTCTAGATGTTAACCTAAGTTACACCCCCTTCCTTAGTAAAAAATGGCAAGCTTGTGGCCCCTCCTTTACAAGTTCTTTAAACTAGTGTAGACAAAACTCTAGTAAGATTCTTCCTTAATAAAAGATCATCTTAATTTTCTCACAATGCACCAATGGGATAGGAAGCACTAAAAGTAAAAAGGCCTCGAGGAAATCATAACTAGTGAACAGGATTACTTAATTTTTAGTCAGCTTAATGCGTGGAAGTAACAAAGCTATGGAGCAAGGGTTTAGCACATCAATAACAATATGATTTGAGAAAATGATCATAGAGCACATCCTATTATGGTTGAAATTTCATAAAACCCTACTCAAGTATTAGTTTATGTTGGGATTAAGCTATTTGACTAGCTTCATTAGAAGGCCACTTTGTTTTGATGAAGCAAAAACAAAATTAAAACGAATTGGGTAAGGTAGAGTATACATGCAAGTTAAAATGAAGCAAACACTTCCTGAGAAGATCTCAATTTTGAAGCTTAAAATTAATTGTGAAATGTTAGAATTAGAAATAAGAGTCAGCTATTAGTGGAGACCTGATTAGGAGCAAGAAAAGACGCAACTAAAACCAATTAGAAGATAATTCCAAAATGGTCATTATGAAGAGTTTTCAAACATTGATAAGAAATGATCTTAAGGTTGACCTGCAATAATTCCTTAACATATTAGCTCACAACTCAACCCGTAAGTTTAATTGTCACAAGAAGAGATACATAATTCTTATATAACTAGACATAGTGTAACTATACCAGATGATGAAAAAAAGAAGCAACTTGATTCAGTAGTAAGAAAAAATGATCAACTTCAAAGGTCAAATAAATCCCAATCATAATTTATAAGCATAAATTCTAATGAAGAAAGCTAAGAGGTTGACAATAGTCTTAAGGAACAACCAACAAAGACTTTTAATGCGCACACATGGAAGGAGCGAAGATGGATTGTTTGAAACTCCTTGATGTGATAATGGAAGCATCAGCTTTGATGGAAAAACCACAGAATTGAAGGATTGAAAAGTTCGAATTCAAAGAAATAAGAAAGTTCGAATTAACTAAAATTGAATCCAATACGTAGGGTTTCAAATTTAACTACTAGACCTCACGAAGAACTTGTCTCGAGCAACCTAAATAATGGGTAAAGAACAAACCAAAAAAGTTGTTTAGGATCAAAATTACGCCACAATCTGATTCGGTTGATAAGTGATGTTTAATTCCTAAGTTGAAAAGAACAAGAGGGATTTCTCCTCTCAATATGGCCGGTGCCACACAAGAAATAATATGATCAAAGTTGTCTTTCCCTAACCCTAAAGAGGGTATTTATATCTAGGTCAAATAACAAAAGACTTGGGCTAAATAATACATAGAAGCCAAAAATAAATCTAACTTAAAACAAGTACAAGATAGAATAATAAAAACATCCCTAGGCCTGGTCCAACGCACTCCCAAGTCTGATCATAGACGAGCCTCTCCTCGTGAGCTTAAGTGATGATGCGTAGCCCAATAAAATAGTCTTCAAGTCCCAAGTGAGTCCAATCTAAGGATTTGAGATAAATGAATCAATTTGGGCAATGATTCAAATAGCTCTCCTCCAATAGGCTTGGTGTACTCCATCCTCTCCACAAATTGGCCCACATGCGTACAGAGAGTCTCCTTGAGTCTCTCGGCCCTTGCTCTGGACATAGGATCCAACTGGAATGACAAGCTCGCCCCCATCACACATGCCATCTCCATGATGATCCTTGCTCCTGCTCATATCAACTTTATTTGACAATTTAAAAGAGGAACCAAGATTTAATAAAGAGCTAGAAATGTATGAAGAAACGAAGTTTACCTCAACTAGTACAAGATCCAAAAGAAAGGGAAAATACAAGGCATTGGTCAATAGACTAGTCTAAGCATAATGTCATTAGTTGCATAGAATATTATAGGACTAAATTACCCTAAGAAGTAAGAGGTCCTATGATAGATGAATATTTGATTATTTTTTGACTCCATATTTGATGTACTTTGCTTGATATTTGATATTTTTATTGTATATTTGGTACTTAATATTCTTCAAGTGTGTTTACGGGTGATAATTACCTATATGGACTTAAAGGAGAAGAATTTAGACGAAAACATGACATAAAGATTATTTATATTGAATTGGAAACTTGACCATTGGAGCTTTACATGGACAAATTGAGGCATATAAGATCCAAATGAGGTGATTCAAAAACTCAAATTTAAGCCAACATCCTGGTACATAATTCATATGTAAGAACTTGAGGCCCAAAAGTGTTGTTTTGAGGTGTTAAAAAGGTTGAGACAGAGATATAAAGTCTGTCTTGGCCAAGTCTGACATTCCTGTGGGTTTTGACCCATAAGTTTAGGTACGGGGGTTTTTTTTAAGAAAGAGGATTCGTTGGAAAGCTAAGAAGTAGAGCTACAATTTATATGCAGACACCGTGACCTAAATATGAAAGTATAGGAGTGCACGGTCATGCGGAAGTGCATACTCGTGCTTTTTTGCGATTTCCAACCAATTATGATTATGCACGGTCATATGCATGCCCGTTCGCATGACTGTGCATCCCCTAGAAACCTTAATTTTTGAGATAAACAGACGTTTTTAGGAGATATTGAAAAGAGGAAACAGGGGAGACTTTGGAAGGTGATTTTCAGATGTGGAATCGTCCTCTAGGTTCGATTTTGGTCCAGAAAAGCGAAAACAAGAAGAAATCATCGAAAGATCCATCGGAATACAAGATTAAGTTTTTTGTGCTGTTTTTGGGGACTTTGATATTAGAAACACCTGAATGTTGTTACTCTAGCCATTTTTATTTTTATTTTTTATTTAATTTTGATTTTGTATTTATTTTCTTTTATTATATTTTATTGTATTTGTGGCTTATTAATTTAATTATCTTTTGAATTTCTCTACTTGGTCTTGAGTTGGTGGTTTATTGTAGGAATTACGATTCATTGTCATAGCCACAACTCATAATAGAAGGATGAAACAAATATGGCTCCGCGATCTACATCATCACCATATTGGAGAGAGGGTGTTCTTATATATTTTCAGAAGCGTAACCAATATTTTGGCCGTGTCACAACATTGGTGGGAGTTATCAGTACAATCATGAATATCGAACACCTACTTATATATGGGAGAAACCGAGCATGTACAATCAACCTCATGGTACATTATACAAGAACAACTACAATTCAGAGTGGCGCAACTCTTATGCCTATGGATGAAACGATTACACTCTAGCTAGATATTTACGCCACCAAGCACTTCCAGTTCACGAACCAACGCCGGAAGATAAATTAATGGAAGCCATTTCTAAAATGAAAGTTGACCGAGATGCATTTGAGAGTAGAGAAAAGACAAAGGTTAGCTTCATAAATGGATGGATATCTCATAAAGAACTTCCATAAAAAAAGAAAGTATTACTGATTGATCAATTGAATGCCTTACCGAGAGAGTAGCTAGTCAATCTGAATTTGACAAGAGACTTCCTTCACTTGCATATGATGAGTATAATCTAAGCTTCAAACAGTTTTAGAGTGAAGAAGAGACAAAAACTGATTTCATGAATAAACATACATTTTAGGAAGGCGAGGAGGTAATTAATATTTTGAAAAATATGATAACTGAGTTTATTCAAGAATCAAACATGAGGCTTCAAGAAATAGAGGCTTGTATATAGAATATGGTGAATCAAAATTGTCATCTGGCAGAGATATTATCCAACGAACAATTAGGGAGTTTGCCTAGTCATAATGAAATAGATCCTAATGAATTTGGAATGATAACTTTCTTTAGTAGTGGAGATGAGCTCTCAAAAGAAGAGGAGGAAGAGGAAGCAAACATTGTAGATTAATTAATGGAATATCTTGCCAAACTTAAAGCTAGTCGACACGAATTGTAAGAAAGAGTTTCTTCACTTGAAAATCATGAGAATAATGCAGAATATTATTGGAGCTTATTAACTCAACATAGTGAAGAAAAGGCAAGGGTTGGCTTCATGAATAGAGTGATATTCCAAAAAGAGCTTCCTGAAGAAGAAGTCTCCATCCACGAAGAGGAAGTAAAGGAGTCGTAAGAGGTAATTGAAGAAGATGAGCTAGAAACCTCTATCTAAGAAGAAGAAGAAGTGTGGATAGAGGTGGTTGAGAAAGAACTGGCGGAGGAACCAAGTAAGGAAATTACTGATGAGGTGTTGGTAGTGACCTTAAGTACAAAGGGTTTCCACTTCCTCAAAGACAAACTGTTCAAGCTAGTCAATGATACAGGGAGTTTTGTTATTCCCTACATTTTTAATAGTTTGTCATTAAAAAGGGTGTTATTGCTAGAAATTGGATTTATTAATTTGATAAATTATGTACTTGTTATTATCTTGCAATAGATGGCTTGTTTATAGGCTATGAAACTACTTTGTAGGGAAAAGGGTGGAAGCAAGCTGTTTATTATTTATCCACGATGACATTAACTATGCAGGATACATTGAGCTTTTGACAATAAAGAAGCATTGCATGGGAGGCAACCCACAAGTTAATTTTAATTTTATTTCAATATTGATATTATATTTTGTTTGCTTTCATCTTAGTATATAATTTAGTTTTAATTTTATTTCAAGTTTGATAGTATCTTTTGTTTACTTTCATCTTAGTAAATGATTTTATTTTCTGTTATGTTATTTCTTTTGTTTCTTTTTATCCTTTTCTTTTATATTTTGTAAGGATGTTAGTCTCATATTGGATGAACCTAAAATAGAAAATCGCCACAATAAGGAAAGTACTAAAAAACTCTTTCATTTTCATATATGCTTGTATTGTGTACATTGAGGACACTTTACAGCTTTAAGTGTGGGGATGAGTTTATTGAATTTTTAACGTTTTTCTTCAAGTTTATTATAATCATGATTTTAAATCTTGTTAACTAATGTCTTGAATTAATTGAGATTTGTCCATGAATACTATATGTTGTTGTTGAATATTGATTTGAATTGGTGTGCAAAAGGATGATGGTTAGAATGAAACTAGTTTTCTAAGTCATATTGGTAGTAATCATTGAATTTTTCAAGTTGAATGAAAATTGCATATTATTTACACGCATATACCCATTATTTTTCGTGAGCTTTTGGGTCCAAAGAGCCAATTTTCAAAATTCTTAATGCTTTTGTTATTCTTTCATGTGTGATATCATTGCATAGTAGGATAATTCTAGAACTTGCTTTATTATGCATGTCGAGACCATATTTGTGGAAATTATAACCATTGACATGATAAAGGCACTTAGACTCACCAATTTGTTTAAGTCTTTTTCTTTGAAAATTATCATACCCAAAATTGACCTTTAGGAATAACTAAGTTGAGCCTTATCCTTTTTCATTGATTAAACCCTTATATTAAGCCTTATTCCTACTTTTCTTTGAAGACCTATTATTATTTTGAACCTTGAAGGTTATTTGCATTATTTACTTGTTGAGACTTGAAATTTATGAAAGGTCCAATATTTCTTGAATTGTGGTACTGAATGTTTATTGTGAAAAAGAAAGCATAAAAGAAAGAAGAAAAGAAAGAAAAAAGAGAAAAAAAGTATGTAATACCATTAGTTTTGCAATGACATTGGCCCTTTCACCCTAAATACTTGAGTGCATTGAGCGAAATATTGGTGAGGTTGTAAAGAGGTATGTTTTTTATTTCAACGCGATGGTTGAGGTGATTACTATTAATATTACTTAGGAAGTTAATTATATGAAAACTTGATTCTGATTGTATGTTAATTTGATTTAATAAGATATAATGATGTGTAGTATGAATGGACAGGTTGAAATTGATGATAGATTGAAGTTGTTAACTTATAATTTTGATTAAGATTTGCTTGAGGATAAGCAAACACTTAAGTGTAAGGATGTTTGATAGATGAATATTTGACTATACTTTGACACCCATATTTGATGTATTTTGCTTGATATTTGATACTTTTATTGTATATTTGGCACTTAATATGGTTTAAATGTGTTTACAAGTGATAATTACCTCTATGGACTTAAAGAAGAAGAATTTGGATGAAAACATGACATAAAGCTTATTTCTACTGAATTGGCAACTTGACCATCGGAGCTTTACATAGACATATATGAGGCTTATGAGATCCAAATGAGGTGATTCAGAAGCTCAAATTCAAGCCAATATCTTGGTACATAAGTCATATGTGGAAGGGCTAAAAGTGCTATTTTGAGTGGCTAAAAAGGATGAGAAGGAGATATAAAGTCTATCTTTTCCAGATCTGACCTTCCCATGGTTTTTGGGCCATAACTTTAGCTACGTGGCTTTGTTTTAATCAAAAAAAGGATCCTTTGCAAAGCTAAGAAGTAGAGCTACAATTTATATGTAGACACCATGACCTAAATATGAAGATATAAGAGTGCACAACTATTCAAAAGTGCATGCCTGTGCATTTTCTCGATTTCCAGCCAATTCTGATTATGCATGGTCATATGAACGCTCGTGCACACAACCGTGCATCCCCCAAAAACCCTAATTTTCAAGATAAAAAGATGTTTTTGGGATATATTGAAGGGAGGTAGCTAGGGGAGTTTTCGGGAGGCGATTTTCAAACGTGGAGTCATCTATTTAGTTTGATTTTGGTCAAGAGAAGTGAAAAACACAAAGAAATCATCGAAAGATCCATCGAAATATGAGATTAAGCCTCTACATCGTAAGAACATTCGATAGAAGACAATCAAGAAGATTTAGAATTATGATTCTGCTATTTTCAATTCATTTTTCTTTCTATTTGTGTTTGATTTCGTATTTGATCATGTATAACTAAATGTCCAGTTAGTATTTAGGCTAGATGAACCTTAGTTGAATACTTTGATATGATTTGATTGTTTTATTAATGCAATTGATGTGATTGTCTTATTATGCTCCGATTACTTCTTTTTTTTTCATATTCTAATAAGAATATTAGATTATAATATGATTTTATTCGTAGATATTTAGAAATCATAGTGTGAATAGATCTACAGTAACTAAAAAGAGCTAATTGCAACCCTAGGGTCAAACCTATAAGATTTAACCTGACTAATTAGGTTAGAAACCTTAGGATTAGTTGTTAGTAGACTCAAGGTCAGCTACTAGCATACCATGGGAGTCTCCTGTAGTAAATCACTTGTAATATATAAATCACTTATAATATGTAAAATGCACAAGAAGGGGCGTTGAATTGTGTTAAATTGTTTAAGATATTATTCTTTAAAATCTTCTTGATTTTCTTTACAAATTCAAACGATTGCAAAAACAATTCACTTAATTTGGTGAGTAATGCAACAATGAAAATTAGTATCTATTCTTCTAACAATAAGAAAATTAAAGAGATAAGAGTTAGAGTATATGACACCGCGATTTATGCTAGTTCACCCTTAACCTTGGGCTATGTCTAGTCCTCAGAGTTCGTCTGAGATTTCACTATACCCTTCAACGTTACAAGTGCCATTTCTACACTTACAGAGCCTCTTCAGGTCTTTTTCATAAAGTATTCTTTATCTGCTTTCTTAGCCTCTTCAGGCTCTATCCTTTCTTTCACTTGAAACGATATTGTTTGAGCTTCACATTACAGATGTATTTGCTCTCTTTCTTTCTTTCTTTTCTCTCAGAATATTTTTCGCAGCGTGAGCACTTGAGCACATAATTTCTCTAAGTATATTGTTTACAATTAGAATTCTTTTCTCTCTTTGTATTGTATATATTTTTGTTTACGACTATAACAAATATTTTTAACCTTAATCTTCAACGGTCTTCTTGAGAATTCTGTTTGTTGAATCTACTAAAAACTGTTATTAGTTAAGTCCTGTAACCAACTCCAACTAACTGAAGTTCTAGTACATTCTTCTATTACATCGTCTTGCATAGATTCATATGCTTCGTCTGTTGTCTTAGACTAAGCACTTCGTCTGATCCATCTTATTCAGCTTTTACTTAAGTATCGTCTTAATTTGATTATTTGTGCCACTTACATTTATCTGCACACTTAACAAATTTATTAAAATAGTTCACACATTTCTATGATAATTATTACTTGACTTTCATCAAAATTAATAGAAGAAGTGAAGTTTTCTTGACTTAACAATCTCCCCCTTTTTGATGATAACAAATAATCATAATATTAGAAGATAAAAATAAGATAAAAATAATATTCAGTATTCAGAGACAAATAAAGCAAGATATACAATGATAAACAAAAATTTCTAATTCTTTCTACTATTCTCTCCTTATTTGTTATTAATAAAAAAATAGTTCATTTTAGACGCTTCAAAATTTCAGAAAACATTTGTTGAATATCAGTGCGGATCATCTTGAGGTCTTCTTCTATAGAAACACGCAGAAGTCCTATTTCCTCATGAAGATCACCCATTGCATCACCTAGTTCATCAACCTTAGTATAAATTTGTTCAATGTTTTTAGCTAAGGCTTCCTGAACTTCTATCTACTTGGGACTAGCTTCATTACATTTGATTAAATTCTTCAAAAACTCCGAATTAACAGTTGCATCTTGTAGTATTTCACTAAGTGGATGAGTGTGTTCAAAAACAGATTGATTTTGTTAGCCTTCGATTTTTTTAATTATTAAGCATGATTTAAAGTGAATTATGGGGTTATGAAATTAAAATGCTAAGGTAATAAAAATATTCGAGGGTAGTTTTGGAAGATCACTTAAGTTTAGTAAGGAATAAGCTTATAAGGCAGGGCAAATTGGGAAGATGGAATTGTTGTCTTACATTTTAGAAGACAAAAACGTTAGTGAGGAATGAAAGAACAGAGAGAGCACAAAAAGAATATAAGAAAGAAAGAGGAAGCGAGTTTAGGTGGTTGGAGAGAAAAGAAGAGAGTTGAGCTAGAGTTTCTTTTCCTAAGCTTTCTAGTGAGATTTTGAGCTTGAACGAGAAAGGAAAAAGATAGAGAAAGATAAGAGCTTTCTTTTGAACCAAACATTTCTTCATTTGGTAAAGATTTAAGGTAAGAGCATTTTAATGCTTTAGATTTTGGAAGGGTTTTAGTTTAAAGAGATTAGAAAATGTGTTGGCCCTGAAAATTTTCTTGTTGAGTTAAGCATGATTTAAAGTAATTACGAGGTCTTTATTATTGTTTATAAATGTGCTTAAATTAAGAAATTTGAATTATTTGTATTGAGAAACGAATGGGAGAAGAATAAATAGTTGGATTAGAATTTGTGGTTTTTATATGTTGAAAACTGATTTGGAGAATGTATTTAGTGATTCAGAATTTTGGTGAATTTTAGGAAAATATCTGAAAAATTGGGAATTTATGGAATTTAAGGATATTTTGGACTAGGAAAAAAATGTCAAGTGGCAGAACAATTAATGAATAATGGTAGAAATGAAAGTCAAATGGCAGTGGAAAATCTTATATGTGACGTTAAGATTTAATGACAAGTGTCATTGAAAATTGGGAGACAATTGGACTAGAAATTGGAGACAAATAGATTAGCTTTTTAAAAGAACCAATTGGAGACTATAAGAAGGTGAAAAGTGGCATTTACTCACGAATTTATCCTAAGTTAAAGACCATTTTATGGTCTTTCATTTTCCATTCACGATACATGCTCAAATCTTCTTCACTTTCTTCATTTTTCCTCTCCTTCTTACGAAACTCTCTCCTTTAAGCATCAAAGATGAACCTTTCCATCACTAGGTTCTTGATAGCTTTTTCTTTTAGATAAAAGACCTAACCCATTTCACCTTGAAAGATGACGATTGTGTATGTTGAAGAAGCTAGGGATTTCTAAACAAGGGTTTTGAAGATCATAAAGAGTTTGAAGACTTTGAAGCTCAATCAAGTGATAGTTAGAAGTGAAAATGAAGTTGAATGTGTGTAGGAAGTTGTTGATGAATGGTATATGAAAATGTTTTAATCTTTTTG
>JAOTBA010000007.1:10122920-10139273 GCA_025629845.1 Erythroxylum squamatum | reverse complement strand
AATAAGTGACTGAAAGACTGATTGAGTTTGTCTACTGTGAACTTTTGGAAAATGTGTAATCGAGTGCTGAGTGTATGCGCAAAGAAGGAAGATATGACAAATGATCATTTTTCTGCCATTGGGATATTAACGTTTCTCACAATTATAACTTTAACTAAATTTAACATATGTGACGAACTACTAGACGTTATAATTTTAAAAAGAATTTCTTTAGGTATTAGTAAAAGTTGTAATTCGTAATTTCAAAATTCGCAGAACATCTAAATAAGTTCATATCAGTATCTTTGTTACTACTTTTGTACTCTATTCTAAGTGTAACGAGTATTGATTTAATAATATTAGGGTATAAATAATTACATTATTCAAAGTCTACATTAGGGTATAAATAATTATAGAGATAGCGATATATACTTATTTAGATTATTGTAAAACGTTGAAATGTAACTCACTTTGTTAATTAAATTTATAATTTGTAACTCAATATTTTACTACCCTATTAAGAATACAATGAATATGATTTTAGTGACGTTAAAATGCAAAACAGTTATAAAGATAACGACATAATCTTACTTAAATCTTTTATAAAACATTGAAATACAAATTACAATTTTAACATTTTCTTTTATTCGATAATATTCATATTAAATTAGGCATTATGATTTTTGGTATATCTGGTATTATCACTCGCCCTACTTTTGTAAAGACCTAACTGGTCGTAATGAACCAAATAACAAAGCTAAACTTAGTTTTTTACAAAAACAAATTAGTGGTTTCTGTCGGCACTTTCTTGCGTTAACCTACATGTTCTAGTCAGTTATGATATGGGATTATAGTCCTAGTAATTAGCAGATTATATCAGTTGTTAGCTGATAGTTGATTATATTAGCTAATTTGACTAGCAGATTGCATTAGCTGTTTGTTAGAGATATTTGATAAAATTAACTATTTATTTGTAAAATGACTTTAAAAAAATTACAAGGGTATGAATATTATATATCTTAGTATTTCATTGAATATTCTTATAAGAATTTAGATTTTAGAGAAGTCATGTTTACCTGTACTGTTTCATCATCTATGAGAAATTTATGCAATTCTTTCTATTTTCATTTCCGTTTAAGGTCAACATTTTATTTTTAACCTATAACTGCATAAAACAATTATAAGAACAAACGTTGTTCCAAAAATGTAGGTATCTAAGAACCTCAACTAGGCTTTCTTACTTACTAGAAATTGTTGTTTATTAGAACTAACAAAAATATGACACTTGTGGTACTTAATTGTAACTTAATCAAAAATACAATTCAAACAACAAAATATTACACAACTTAGCAATAGAATCTAAATGGTACAATTGGCTTTTGATAGTTAAAATTTTGTTTGTTGGATGAAAACACTCCTATATATGAGCATTTTCATTTTTGACTGTTTGTCTTAAATCAGCCGATGAATTCGCTACTCTTCAAACACCTTTAGTAATTGTTTGAAGAGTCAAACAGCTGAAAACAACAAATCAACTAAAAAATAGCTGATTGGTAAGTAACTAAACGAAACCCATAACTAAGTACATAAAGAATCAAAATGAACAAGAGAATGAAGATCGCTTTGGTATTTTTAAGTACAGTTAGTAAGGATGGCTTGGTCTAGTGCAAAATTAATGGTTAAATTTGATTTAATCTAAGTTTTAAGTCATTTTAAAAAATTAGGCTAAAAATTCAAAAGATATAACTCGTATGTATAAGAATAGTATCGTTTTGATGTTTATATTTAAAATTTTAAAATTAGAAACTGGTTGGGCCGGCTGCGCAAGGCTCAGGCCCATCTTCACATGACCACGACCCATCCGGTCCATCAGGAGTTAGACTCCCATGCAAGCGCAAAGATCTACGTAAACCTAGCATCCACGGCATATATAAGGTACTATTCTACCGTAATTCAGGTATGAGACTGTAACCCTAGCTACTCATCTGTATTCTCAGCTATCAAAACCTCTCACAAATACTGACTTGAGCGTCGGAAGAGCCTCCCGGGAAACAACTCCCGACCCGCCTTTAGCTGTTTTGCAGGTATCTCACAGCCAGAATCGCACAGATTATGGATCACTACAACCACGTTCAACCTCAGCAGAATCCGGCTGAACCAGATATCAATAAAAGTTGTAGCGGTTTCACATCTTAACAAATGCCATAATTCCTTCCACGTACTACAATATCAACGCTTTATTCAATATGATCCATAAATAAGAAATACATTAATGGTCCAACAATCATGTCTTATTTAACAACAAATCCTATCAATATAATTTATTCATAAATGTACACTATAAAATAGGATTGACAAAAACATAAACATTTTACAGTGTCAAAATACAAACATCATAAATCTTAATAACCCATTATTTCAACATGTTCTTTAAAGACTTTCGGTGCCAATCCTTTCGTCAAAGGATCTGCAATCATATAATTAGTGTTAATATGATGAATTGACATTGTTTGTTTCTGAACTTTTTCTTTAACAAACAAGTATTTAATTCCATATGTTTAACACATTTAGAATACTTGTCATTCTTTGCAAAAAAACTGTTTTATAATTATCACAATAAATTTTCAGCGACTTGGCAATACTGTCAACAACTCCAAGTCCTGAAATAAAGTTTCGCAACCATAATCCTTGAATTGTAGCTTCAATACATGCTACAAATGCAGCTTCCATAGTGGACACAACAATGATAGACTGCTTTGCACTTTTCTAAGAAATAGCCCCTCCAACTAATAAGAAAAGGTAGCCAAAAGTGAATTTTCTGGTATCAATGCAACTGGCAAAATTTGAATATGAATATCCAGTTACTTCCAAATGACTTAATCCCCTATAAGTGAGCATATGATCCTGAGTACCTTGTAAATATCTCAAAACTTTCTTTGCATATTTCCAATGATCCAATCCAGGGTTACTTTGATACCTGCCTAGCATACTGACAGCAAAGCTAATGTATAGTCTAGTGCAAGTTTGAGCATACATTAGCTTTCAAACAATTGATGCATAAGGAATATTTATCATTTTCTTATGTTACAATTCATTCTTTGGACATTGATTAAGACTAAACTTGTCTCCTTTTTTAATTGGAAATACACTTGCAGAACAATTTTTCATATCAAATCTCTTTAAGACCTTATTAATATAAGCTTTCTAAGATAAGCTTAATAGTCCTTGTGACTTGTCACGAAATATTTCAATTCCTATCACATAATTGGCTTCTCCCATATAGAATTCAACTCTTCTTTCATAGCATCAATCTATTTAGTAGAATAAATACTTTCAATGGCTTATGCAAACAAAATTGGATCATCCTTATTTCCTAGGTCAAATTTTGACTCTTGTAGATATACCACATAATCATTAGAAACAACTGGTTTTCTAGGACTTTGAGACTTTCTTAATGCTATTTCTTGTAACTGTTCTATAATTGGAACATTAATTGCAAATTCAATAGTTTCATCAATTGCAAGCTCTTCATGAAGTGTTTGATCATTTATTTGTTGCTCCTATAAATTTTCAAACCGTTCTAAAACTTTAGGAGTAACATGTATTGAAGAAGTCGATAAGGGAACTTGAACTTTTATTTCTTCAATAACTATATTAAATGGTCTTTCAACACTCTCGCTGGTTTCACCATTCTCAATAATCCTAGCATTTCCAATTTCAACAATTCTTGTTGTATGATTAGGACAATAAAATCTATACCCTTTAGACTTTTCTGGAAAAATAATAAAAAATCTACTAATTGTTCTTGCATCCAATTTCTTTTCATGTAGATTATAAATTCTTACGTCTGCGGGGTAACCTCAAACATGTAGGTTCTTTAGACTAGGTTTCCTTCCAATCCACAGTTCAAAGGAGCCTTTGGAACTACCTTACTAGGAACCCTATTTAACAAGTAAATAGCATACCTCAATGCATGCATCCACAATGATAAGGGTAAAGACGAATTACTTAACATACTCTTAATCATATCCATTAATGTATAATTACGCCTTTTTGCCACACCATTTTGTTGTGGTGTACCTGGGATTGTGTATTGAGCACATATACCATGCTTTTTAAGAAATTTGGCAAATAGATCTTGACGTTATCTTGACTCATTATATTTTTCATAAAATTCACCACCTCGGTTAGATCTAACAATTTTCACCTTTCTATCTAATTGCCTTTTTACCTTATGAACAACACCTATAACGCATTTGTTGCTTGAGTTTTCTCATGCAATAAATAGACATATTTATAACGTGAAAAGTCATCAATAAATATGGTGAAATACTTTTCTCCATTAAAAGATGGAACATCAAAAGGTCCACATATGTCAGTGTGTACAATTTCAAGAAACTGTGTGCTTCTTATGGCTTCTTTCTTTGTGTTTTTGATTTGCTTTCCCTTAATGCAATCCACATACACACCAAAATCAGTAAAGCCCACGTCTAGTAAAATTTTATTCTTTACCAGCCTTTGTAGTCTTTCTTTGGAAATATGACCTAAACGTTTATGCCACAAGAAAGCTGAACTTTTATTAATTAAATCACGTTTAGTACCAACATTATGATGCAGGGTTAGTGGAGTGTCAATAAAAAGGTTATCAAGATTTAACTTGTATTAGTCATCATAAAGAATACCAGAAAGTGAAACATCCATTCCCAAATTTGAAAATATAACCAACATAATCAAATTTAGATAAGGAAACTAAATTACGGGAAACAGAAGGTACATAAAATGTCTGCAATAAATCTAAATGATGTCTAGTGTTTAAATCAAACGATAAGTTTTTATGGCTTCAACTAGAGCTTTGACATGGTTCCCTATCAAAACAAACTTTTCATTTGGGTTTGTGGTTTGGGTTGTAAGGAATCCCTATGAGGTATTTTAAACATGAGTGGTATAACTAGAATCGATCCACCAAGTATTATAAGGAACTTCAATCAAATTAGATTCGAAACATACTAAAGTACTAAGCTTACCTTTCTTTTCGAACCAACCTTTACATTTTAGGCAATCTTTCTGATAATGCCTAAGTTTCTTGCACTACAAGAAAATTAGTAATTAGCGACGAAAAATTACCGACGGGAGAGAAACCGTAGCAAATTAACAACGGAAATGATTTTTCGTAGGTAACATTGTCGGGAAAGATTACATTTTGCGATGGTAAAAGTATCCGTCGGTAAATATGGAGGGAAATTATCCCGAAAATTTTTCTGACAGAATATAGCGACGGTAAAAGATTCCCATCGGTAAAGAAGGCATAAATGCTTGGCAGAATAAACAAGTTTTGGGATCTATATATATGGTAAACGTCATCATTTCTTTCGGATTCAACGTTTTTAATATAACGAAAACGACGTCTTTTAGTTTAACACCAAACGATGTCATTTTCCTACGCATTTAACATGCCCGAAGACCCCCTCCCTCTCCCCTATGTTTTCGTTTTCATTTTCATTTTTCCTCTCTTTGTCGTCTCTATCGTTTCTCTGTCGTTGATTCATCTTTTGCTCGTTGGCGTGTGTGTTCATTTGTCTTCTCCGGCTACTGTCATTATGTCCTTCGGCAGAAGTAAGTCATTCGGCCTTTGTTCTCTGTGATTTTTTGTATAACCCATGTTGGTATATATGTTCGAACCTAGTTTTTGAGGTGTTTTTGCGTTTGTTTTGGATTGTCTATGGTGTATTTGTGTTTGCAATGTTCTGGAAAATGTTGAGGAAGGAAAAAGACATGATTTGCTTAGGTTAATTGGGATGAATCTGTTATGTCTTTAAAGTGTTCAACGAAAGTTTGAGTGGGTTCTTTAATGGTTTTCTCCTTGTTTTAAATGTCTATGGCTATTAAGGTTATTGCTTCTTCTCATAAACCAAATTTCATGACTTGCTTTATTAGGATTGCAGTTGAGAAATAAATTACGTGAGTTCAAACAATAATGAAAATGATGAAATAATCGATGGGATGGGTGTAATACGTGCATAAGTTGTTCTATACAATATTCTTACATAGTTTCGACGATGGAGGACTTTCCCATTAGTAAGTACGTGCAAGGGTGGGAAATATTAATTCAAAGGATGGGATATTATTTGAAGTATGCTTTGATGCTAATGTTTTGCCTTGCAGTCGGAAGTGAAACAACATTTTTAACTTTGTTTCTCTCGATTGCTTCTTAATTAATGGTTAATTTTATAATTGGATAGACAAGAAGTAATTCGCGTAAGTTTACAAAACTGAAACTCTTTCAGAAAATAGTCATTAATACATATCAAATATCATTTTGCACCATTAGTGAAAACATGTGAAAAATCAGTTTGCACCGTCTGCGAAATCGATTATTTAAAAAATTACAAAAATCACTTTGCACCATCTGTGAAATTATATGTATTGTGATTGAAAAAATTCAGAAGATCACCTATGATGGTAGAGGTGACGATGATACATATATTTATTATTTGTTATATTTTCAAAATTTAATTAATTATTTAACAAATAACTGATTAATTGTTTCACGCACATATATTTTCTTTTTTATTTCACATATTTTTTTTGTTTAGGTTAAATATCTTTAAATTTTAGTTAATTAAAAATTTCTTACATCATTAATAAAAATTTTCTTTATTGATTAATTATAATAAGTTATGTATATATGCACGCCTTTAATTTGTAAATATATTTTTAAAAAATAATTAAATGATTTGGAAAAAATTTTACTCATTAATTATAATAGATTATAATTTTACAATTCACAACTTCAATAATAATAATAATATCAATTGATTACAAAATAATTATTTAATTGATTAATTAAATAATAATTAATTGATTAATTAATGAAGTTATATTTAAAATCATTAAAAAATTGCATTCCAAACTTAAATTCAAATATTAAAGTAAAATATAAATAAAATGAAAATAAGAGTCTATACATACCTTTTCCCTCAATAAACCTACTTTTTGATAGCGAAAATAATAAACAGAGACGCGTAAGCAAGAGACAAGACCGGTTTCCATGTAAAACTTAATATTAATAAAACCATAAATATAATAAGCCACATATAATATATAGGTTTTACATTCTCCCATTTGGCTTATTAATTTTTAAAAAACTTTATATCATGGTTTAATAAATAAACATTTTATGCATAAACTTTGCTAAATTTTTTAATGTTGATCACATCATAAATCACATTAAGAGTCATAGCGGTTTTATATCTTAACAGACATAATTCCTTCCACGTACTACAGTATTGGCGTTTTATTCAATATGAAACACATTAATGGCCCAACAACCATGTCTTATTTAACAACAAATCCTATCAATACAATTTATTCATAAACATATGCTATATAAAATAGGATTGATAGAAACATAAACATAAATGAGCTCGCAGTGTCAAAATACAAATATCATATATCTCAATAATGGTATCCCATAATATCCATCCTTTCAAAATGTTTTTTGTTTTCAGTTTTTATTTTCTTTAAATAAAAACAAAAACTTGTTTATTTATTAATATTAATATAGTTATATTTTTATCACTGATAATAATTATATATTAGATAAAACTTAAAGATAAATACTTTGTAATTTAATTATTTTATATTAACCTCTTATATAATATTTAGTAAAATTATTCATAATTCTTGTAATAATTATTTTTAATTAATTAATATAAAATATAAAATTAAATTATTCATAATTCTTATTAAGAATTAATATGTTAAATAATTAAATAATATATATTAGATGATAATAAATAAAATTATGAAAAAATAGAAACAAAAAATATACATAACTTTTTATGATTTTCATAATTCTTAAAAACTGGCAAAAACTAAGACGAAACATTCAAATAAACAATTTTTTAAACTAAAATTGAAAGCAAAAACATAAATTTTTTATCAACCTCTGATAGTGTAATAGAGAATATGTAGCACCCCACTCCCGCAGGACCCGAACTCGACATCGATGGGTGATATCCGAGTCCGTGCCCCGCGAGGGTGGCATGCTAGATCACTTAGTCAGTCAAAAACTCCGTATAATTTTTTTTAAAACGTACGCGAAAATCAATAATCGAAAATTTGGGCCCACTTTTATTCAGAAACATTTCACTTATAAGAGTTGCCAACATGTTTCAAATATCAGAATTTCGATTAGCCCATTCCAGAAAAAAAAAAAAAATATTACACTTTGATCAATTTCTTTTGCAAAATCTTTTCCAATTGGAAAGTTATACACAACAAATATACTCAATTACACCAAATACAATAATTTGCGTAAAATACAATTTAGTACAACAATAAAGAGACACAATGCAGACGCGAACTGATCCCGACTTCTATCTTTCCCTTGCATGTAGTAATTGTACTCCCGTTTGCCTAACGGGGTATTCTTCAAAGCCTGAAAAATAATTGCAAATTTTGGGTGAGTTTTGCGAACTCAGTGAGTGACCATCATCGATGGCTTACCCAATCACATAACACATAACTCATACATTCCACATTCACATTCACATTTTTCATACTCGATACACTTAATCATTCATACTATGCATATGCAATGCACATGAGACTCACTTTTCATTTGTTATTTCGTTGTGACCCAGTGCATAAACTGTTCCATGTAGGGCTTATTAATAACTATCCCTTATCCACTTGGAGGATACAGGGCTCGTTAAACGTTGAGCCTGAGGCTCTGAATCACTTATGAGCTTGGAGCTCATTTTTACTCGTTGAGCTTAAAGCTCTGATCGGTGGCTACTTTGGTCACAACAGCCATTATATTTCATACACCTATGCAATGAAATGCATCAATCCCATACAATCACTTTCACATGTCATCGGACCATAGTCCGGCACTCAACAGTAGAGTTGAGAGACATATCTCATTCATATGCAATCTCACATTCAAAACCCATTTGTCATCGGACCGTGGTCTGGCACTTATCACATATACAGAACATTCAAAAACACATTTGTCAATCACATTAAATACATATAGGTCATCCAATTCACATTCAAATAGTACTTCAATATCACAACTCAGTATCACAATCATCGGACCTCTTGTCTGGAACCCAATAATTAATCACATTCAGTAATCAATTTATACAAAATTAAACAAAACATAACAAAGAATAAAATGAGACCATCTCGGTCTACTCACAGTACGCTCCAGATTAGCAATTGCTTCAAAATTATAGAAACGCCTGACTGCGAACTTTTAACCTGCACAACCCATTTATGCAATACGTTGCTCACACATTAATAATTTTGCACCATTATAAGCATTCATTTATGCACATGTATGTACGATGCATGTTCATGATAATCCCGGTATTATTCCATAAATCTCATCACAAAATGGTCCCTTAGATTTTAGAAATCCATTGACACCAAAACTACTCAATTTGGATCTCTATAAGTCCGGATATTGCCAAAATAATGAAGTATGTGCAGAAAAATAACCAATTTATATTATTTTAATCAATCCACTCTCTTTGATTTAATCCAACAATTTCAATTTAATCCCAAAAATTCACTAATTCCTATGGAGAGGTAGATAATTGTCTTACGAATCCGACACCTCAAAAATCAGGTCAATCGGAGGTTAGATGGACAAGATATAAGCAAAAGAGTGGAGGAGGGTCGGCTGAGCCGGTCACGAATGCGACGGCTCGCGATCGCGAAACGGCTCCTAAATGAGCCAGTCGCGATCGCGACAGCTCGCGATCGCGAGGCTGTCGACTTCTAATTTTCTCTTTTTTTTAAACCACTAATTTCCCTCTTCTTCCAACATGCATAACTTGTGATCCAGAAGTCCAATTTTTGCAAACTTGGTACCAATGGAAAGAGCAAAGAAAGCTCTACAATTTTAATGAAGAACACAAAAACCAATTTCACCCCTAAAGTTGTCAAAAATTCAATCAAAGCTTCTGCCAAATCACAATTTTCCAAAACAGTGCAACATTCTTCAAAAATTCATATCTTCCTATTCCCTTTGCCAAAAATTCCAAGCTTTATATCAAAAGAAAGATCAGAAATCATGTTACAATTCTCTTGAAGGATTTAGAAGCAAATTCTCCCTCTAACTAAATCAAAAACCTACATAAATGTTGCTTCCCTGTTTCATATTGTTAAAATTCACCTAAACCATAAGCAAAGTTCAAACACTTATAACTACCAACTCCAATGTCAAAAAATAGTATATTTTATGGCGATAGAAAGCCATCAAGAAGAACTACAACTTTCATGAAGGCCAACTTAGCAAAATCAGCCTCTATCAACCAATAAAAATTCCTAAAGTTTCAGATCACAAAACTTGAGTTACTATTCATCCTACACATATTGCTCACTTTGAAGGCAAAATTCAAAGCCCTTCAAGGCAAAATGGGACAGCACTTCCTTCATAAGATTTCTAGCCAAACTTCTCAAGTTTAATTTAAGCCAAACCTCATCTTAATTGCTTAACCATATCAAAAGTTATGGTACAAACATTGAAACATGTACAAATTCAATTTTCCAGCTTTTACACCTAAACCAAATCCCATCATTCCAATACCATTTCCTCACCAATAAGCATCCAATTTAGTCAATAAATCACCCACAATTTAATCAAGGCCGTCACTTAAGCAATTTTCCATAAAATGGCAGCAACAAACACTCCATCATCCATCATTTTCCTACACTTTTCTAAACATGATTTCACTTCCAAACCATCTCAAATTTCCATTCATCAAATTCTACCTCATCCATCATCAATCATTTATATTCACACACACACACCCATGTACTCCAACACAAATTTCCATGCTATTAAATTCACATACATCACAAATAATTTAATTAACTCCAAAACTATAATATCAAGCATGATTCTTACCAATTAAGCTTCCAAATTCTCAACTCTCACCAATTCTCTAACTTCACTCACCACACACGATCCTCATCATCAACTTGAGAGGGGGTGAGGCTTAGGTTGGATTTGTTTTCAATGAAAAAAATAAGAGAAAACAAGTAGAATATGAGAGCCTTTGTGTGGTGGAGTAAGTAACCTAGGAAGAAAACCAACGAAGAAGGAGGAGAAGAGGGAAGCTACGTATATGATGGAGCAAATGAGTAAAACCACCAATAATCTTTTTTAAAAGAAGAAGTATCGTGAATGAGTAAAAGAAGGAGGATTTTAATGAAAGCAAAGCAAGATGGCATGTTAGGCAAGTGACAAGTGTCACTTGCCACATGTCACACTCTAAAAATGCCCACCTAATTTCTTTCCAATAAAAATCAAATTTCTCCTCCACTTGCTCCCCAAATTTCCAATGGCTCAATTTAATAAATCCTAAAATCATGTATCTAAATTTTCAGCGCCATTGGACAGTCATTTCTACTACCGGAAAATAATCAGTTTGCCACTTGGCATTTTTCCTAGTCCGAAAAAATATCCCGAAAAATTCCAGAAAAATTTCTAAAATTCCCCAAAAATTTAAAACTCACAAAGAACCACTCCAATCAATTTTCCAAACACAAAAATTACCTTTTTCACAAAAATCACATTTTGTTAAGTCAAAATGACTTTACGTGATTAATAATTTTGATGACAAACAAAAAGGAGATAAATGAAAAGCAGACGGAAGATATCGCAAGAAAAGCAGACGAAAGATATCGCAAGAAAAGCAGACGAAAGATATCGCAAGTAAAAAAAAACAGACGGAAGCTTAGCAAAAAGCAGACGAAATAAGAAAGCAGACGAAAGCGGAAAGAAGACGGAAGTATCAGTCTGAGTTAGTTACAGAACTCAACTGGATAACCGTTTCTTTAAAGATTCAAAAAGCAGTTATCAAGAAGCAGTTGGAGACAGAGGCTATAAATATGAGTCGAGATAGACGACTGAAACAATTTTTCATCTATCCAACTATTGTACTTACAAGAGAGATTACTGTGCGAACATTGCAAGAGCAATATTTTTCTGTAACAAGCTCTATACACTATTCAAGTTTGAAAGTGCTACAGATAGCCTGAAGAGGCTAAGCGTAAAAGAATACTGATTGTAAAGAGACCTGAAGAGGCTCAGCGAAAAGAATACTTGTAAAAGTTTGAGAGTTAGTGAAATCTCAGAAGATTATCTGAGGACTGGACGTAGCCCACGGTTTGGGGTGAACCAGTATAAAAATTACTGTGTCAAGATCTCTCAACTATCTTTATTTCATTACTGTGATTTTCGATATCTCTAATACGCAAGGTTTTAGAAAAATGTCTACAAACAAGAGTTAAAGTAATTCTTATCTGAACAAGTTTTTCTTCTAAACAAGAAGTTTTCTTTAAAAAGGGGTTAACGAAAAAGTTATCACAATTCAACCCCCCCTTCTTGTGCATTTGTATATCGTTGTATTAACGTGTGATTCACTTCACATTTTTCATAATAATCACATTTACGATCAAATATACCGGGAAATGTCATGAATGTATGTACAAGCATTTACATGTGCAAAATTTACTATTTGCATGCATATGTATGCATGAACATACCAAGACAATTTTAAACACTCATAAATCCTTCCAAATTTTACCCTTCCCATCGGTGATGGGATGTTACAGGAACACATCTATAAATAATTGGATGACATTTTCGGAGAGGCAAATAAGAGAGTGTTCATGATGGAAGATGCATTGGCACTTCTCTAAACTAGTGCTATCCAACACAACGAAGGGAGTAAGACAAGGCCTAAAGTCCCATAACTAAAGCATTTTGATGGTGTTCGAGATGCTAAGATGTTGGAGAACTTCCTATAGGACATGGAGCAATATTTTCTTATGATAAGGGTGTCAAAAAGTGATAAAGTAATGTTGGCTAGTATGTATTTGGTTGGTGATGCCAAGTTGTAGTGGCGTGCAAGGATGGATTATGATACAAATGCAGGTCATCCACAAAATGACACATGGGATGTGCTAGTGCGAGAACTAAAGGACCAGTTCTTGCCTTGTAACACCTCTTGGATAACGACGGAAGCCTTACAGAATACATGATGGAATAGTCCGTAATTATATTAAGTCATTCATCTCTTTGATGTTAGATATTTGCAGCATATCGAAAGAAGACAATCTATCCAACTTGCTATCAAAACTTCAATCTTAGGCACAAGTTGAACTACGAAGGAAAGGAGTTCAAACCTCTCAAGTGCCATTGTTTTTGCTGATTGGTTGGTAGATTTTTAACCCAAAGATATAGGGAAAAAGTTTCCAACAATAATGAGAATGACAAAGTTGTTGGAGAAAATTTTATTGGTAGAATGAGAAAGGTAAAAATGTGCAAACCTCTTAAAGTTGTACTTAACATAAGATTACTTGCTTCATATGCAGTGGATTACATTATGAATGGGAGTGCCCAAGGAAGAAGAAGTTGAATGCATAGTTGGTTGGGGATGAAGACATAGGCAAAGTAGCAATTGTCAATCCATTGGTGGTTAAAAAGGCACCTAAAAGTCTTTGATGGGTAAATTTGATGGTTGCATATTGAAAAGAGTCGAGAGGGTCTTACATATACTTCCTTTGATGGTGATAAAGAGTTACAAATGGACTCGTAGTTCCATTTGTGATTGTTTCACCAGTAGCAAGGAGGTTTATTATCCATTAGAGTTTAAAGTTGGTTGTAGGGGTTACTACCATAAAATATGAAGGAAATTGCATATACAGATATGTCATTTTGATATAAAATTACCTAATATGTTATGTTAGAATTTTAATATGTTGGGTAGTGCGACACATTGGCTTTCAACAAGGATGTTGGCTTTCTTTTAGTGGGGGAGATTTGTGAGACCTTCTTTTCTATGTTTGATAAATATCGATGTTGTGCAACTTTGGAATGTATGGCATGTTTTGGAAAGAAGTTAATGTAACAAAGTTGCCCAAAAAAATTACCATGTCACTAAAAGGCTAAAAAGTGTGCAATCTGTCCATTTTCACAAATTGTAGTCACATTTGAAAATGGAATGATGGTGGCATCATAGCAGTTGGAAATTTAGATTCAAGAGAAACTAAATACCTCTTCAACTTCTAGTCATGGCAGTTATAAAATGGTCGTTATAGAATGCCGGTTACTTTCGATTATGTCAGCTATGTTGGTTTGTCGATTAAGTTAGTTGTAAGTTATTTTTCCTAATTTGAATGTTTGTAAGGTTCATAATGTTTCAAACATTTATTTGAAATTAGGATAAGTTTAGCATGACAAGACATGATGGATGGTGAAAAAACTTGGGAAACCTATCCAAAATAGTTGCTTAAGTGTGTGTGTGTTGTAGGTTGGAAATTTGGGTGAGTTTTGCCTCTTTCTAAACCTTATTTTGTGTAATCTTTGTTATGAGATATTAATAAATATTTGTTACACATATATGATCTAATTCCTTGTTATATACTGCCCAAAATATCATAAAAATCGAATGCACAAAACCTGTTCAAAGAAACGTCCCAAATAGTGAAGTGATACTTCTACATACTCTTTTGTCTAGATTTGGCTGTTTGATTATTTTGGAGTTTACAGTTGGTATTCATGTGTTTCTAACCTATTGGATAGAATTAGCTAAGCCTTTAAACAGTGGAAACCAAAGGGCTTAATACTTGTTTGATAAAATGTTCCAAAAGAGTGCCTAAAAGGTGTTTGACAAATTGATTTAGTGAAGTGCCATAAGTTGTTTGGTGGAATTTCGCTGAGGACTTAATTGAGGGACTAGGTTATGAAACAAGAGATTCGAAGGCATTTTTCTAACCTCAAAACACCCCCATGACATTAATCTTAAAGTAACAAATGTGTTGCTATTTGGGCCATAATAGATTGCACGAGTATCGGAGTACTATCTCCATAGATTTATAACTTAGGCTAAGAATGTTAATTTTGCCCCATCCCTTCCTAGCTCAACAACTCAGGGGCCACAGGCTAAAATTATTCTGCCCAACCGTGTCGGACCCCGTTCCCGGAGCCCGGCGGTCCCGGAACACCGGCCCTGCTGATGCCCGTTCCCAAGACTCTGCGACTGGCTGAAACTCCTGAACCTGGCACTTTCTGCTAACTCACATTGGTGGTGAGCGTACTCTGATTAGGATTTAAACCCTAAATTGCTCTTGAGAAAAAAAATTTAAAATCAATTTTCCAACACATGTCCGTTAAACGGACATGAACTAGGCTTGGGGGCCATTTTACCCGAGAGTGTCCGTTAAACGGACATGCGTGTCCGCTTAACGGACAGACACTGGACATTTGGCACTATTCCACCCGAGCCTGTCCGTTAAACGGACATGAGTGTCCGTCTAACGGACATGAAGTGACAATTGGGTACTATTTCACCCGAGGCTGTCCGTTAAACGGACATGCGTGTCCGTCTAACGGACATGAAGTGACAAATGGGTACTATTTCACCCGAGGCTGTCCGTTAAACGGACATGCGTGTCCGTTTAACGGACATGGGAATTTCCAGAATTCCCATGCGACTTCAAGCTTGTTCAAAACTTAACCAACCTCAACAACACTTCTAACCTTCCCACACTCATTCATTTCATGCCAAACCCTTTTTATAAAACACTTCATAACCTCTCAATTATCAACTTTAAAGCTTCCAAAACTCAAATCATAACTCAAAATGATTGATCAATCCAACCAACTATTTCTAACACTTCTAATCTTTTACAAACTCACTCAACTTCATAAGACCCGCTTTACTTCTAACATGCTATAATTCTACGTGCATTCGTTTCATACTAACCTCATGAATTTCAAACCATATCTTGCAATCTTTGAAAAGCCATAATGGTCATTGGGATATCATAAATCAAATACATTTCACTTTCATCAAAGCAAGTATCTTACAATGCTTTAGAGGGCATTTTAAGCCCTTACAACATGACTCAAAATACATCTTGCTAAAAACAACTGTTTTCTCAAAAAGCTACCTAAAGCATTGTTTACAAAAATTGACTTGAAAATACAAAAATATCACAGTCTTGGAGTATGCCCTTATGCTCAATTCTCGATCTCGTGCTCCTCACCTGGAGATGGGACGGGATAGGAGGGGGTGAGCTTTCGCTCGTAGGTAACATGTTTATATTTATGATAATAAGCTTAATCGTTTCATTATTCATACTTTTAGCAATTTCATCAAATAATCATAAAACATACATTTCATAATTCATCAATTTCAAAGCACAATTTTCATGATTCATGCATTTCTCAATCTTGTACTACATGTAAACACATAAACACATAACTATTGGTTCGGTAAGTCCACAATTGCTGACGAACTACACAAGTGTAGTCGTATGCTGAGGAGTCCTAAGAGGAACATCCTTGCC
>JAOTBA010000007.1:10059680-10069680 GCA_025629845.1 Erythroxylum squamatum | reverse complement strand
TGACTGACACTAATCAAATTGTGTTTTAAACCATCAACTAGCAGCACATTATCAATACATGCAAAGGAATCTTTACCAATTTTACCGATTCCAATTATTTTGCCCTGCTGGTTGTCTCCAAAAGTTACCAATCCTCCCTTCTTATACTGAAGATCTAGGAACATAGACCTTCTTCCCATCATATGTCGTGAGCATCCACTGTCCAAATACCGTTGGTGTTGGCTGCTTCTTCCAAGGAAGGATATCTGCAGGAGATATTATGTATCTCTTAGGTACCCAGATTTTCTTGGGTCCTTTGGGGTTAGTTTTAACATGATCTATAGGATGATGATAATGAGAATGATGAAATTTCTTCCTATGAGGAACAAAATTCTTTTTATGCTGATTATTGTTTTGAGCAAACCCTAATCCAGTTTTATCATTAGGGTGTCTGTATCTCCCTAGCATATCATTCATTTTTTTGTACTCTCTGTGAATGTCGATAGATTAGCTGAAAGACTATTGATCCTTTGTTTCAGTTTACTGATCTCCTCAGATCTATCTACAGCTACCTTTTTCTTCATCTTGTCTACTTGTTTCTTTAGGCAGACATTTTCCTGCTCTAACACTTACGTGTTTTTTAAGTTTTGTACTGCTTAAGAATTGCATGAGAATCTTCTAGTAATTCTGAGTTTGCATCTTATAGTTCACTAAATTTTGAGGTTACCTTCTCGTCACTTTCTTTTTTGGCTACTAGGCAGATGTTGGCTTGCACCGATGCCTTTGAGTCAGTATCTGATTCAGACGAATCCAGATCTTCCCAAGTTGCCATCTTGCTCTTCTTGTTTTCTTTATTCTTCTTGGGTTTTCTTTTCAGCAATGGACATTCAGACTTGTAATGTCCCAGTTTATTGCATTCGTAGCAGATGACCGACGTTTTCTCATTCTTTGCCTTCATCTTTGCTATTCTTCTTGAAGGAAAACTCTTTGTTTCCTTTTGCCTTTTTCTTCCATATGTGTCTAATCTTCCTTGAGATAAATGATAGTTCATCATTGTCTTCGCTTGAATCTTGATCTGATTCACTAGAGTCGTCATTCTTGACTTCTTCGATCTTCAACGCTTTCGACGATGAACTCCTCTTTCTTGGAATCTTATGGTTCTTCTGTCCAGCCTTCAATGCTGTAGATTTCTCCCGTCTGGGTTTATCTTTTGCATCGAGCTCTAATTCATGTATCATTAAGGATCCAAGCAATTCATCAAGCTTCAACACACTCAAGTCCTTAGCTTCTTGTATAGCGGTGACTTTTGGTCTCCATCTTTTTGGTAGACTTCTGAGAATCTTCCGAACCTGATCTTAATTATCATATGTTCTGCCAAGAGCTTTTAGTCCATTGACGATAGTTTGAAATCCTCTAAACATCTGATCAATAGATTCTGAAGTAAATCACACGTTAATATAGACTTATTACTCGATATACAAATGCACAAGAAGGGGGGTTGAATTATGTATTCTTTTTCGATAATCCCCTTTTTAAGAATTTCTTTAAAACTTGCTTTTTTCTCAAACTATTGAAATACAACAGTATGAAGTATTGCAACTTATTTTCTAAATGCTTGAATGAAATAATAAGAGTAGTAGTTAAGAGTTGAGAGAGAGTCGACACGGCAGATTTATACTGGTTCACCCTAAACCGTGGGCTACGTCCAGTCCTTAGAGATCTTTCTGAGACTTCACTATACTTCGTAAAGTTACAAGTATTCTTTGACTCCGAGCCTCTTCAGGTCTCTTACAACAAGTATTCTTTCACACTTAGCCTCTTCAGGCTATCTGCTTTTCTTCTTTCAACTGAAAGATGTTTCGAGCTTTGTTACAGACAAGAATAGCTCTACGTTTAGCACAATGAAATTTCTAGCTTTTTGAATCTCACTATCTCTTTCGAAAATCTCAAACTTCTGCAGTCTTCGACTCTGACTTGTATTTATAGCCTTCGACTTCAACCGCTTCTTAATAACTGCTTCTTTCTTCTTGTTTCTTGATCTTTGAAGAATTAGTTATTCAATTGAGTTCTGTAACTAACTGAAGCTGATTAGTCATCCGACGTGGTATCGAGTCTTCCGTCTCATTTTATCGTCTCATTTTTGGTTTGTGCTTCCGTCTCATTTTTGTATTTGCGCTTCCGTCTCATTTTTGTCTTTGCACTTCCGTCTCATTTTCTATCGTCTCATTTTCGGCTTTGCGCTTCCATCTCATTTTGCTTTGCTTCCGTCTCATTTTGCTTTGCTTCCGTCTCATTTTGCTTTCTGCTTTCGTCTCATTTTGCTTTGCTTCCGTCTCACTTTCTTTTTGTCTTACTTTCTTCTTTTATTATTATTTGGTCTTCATCAAAATTATTGAACGTAAAGTCATTTTGACTTAACAAAATTGAGCAACACAAAATTCACAATGGAAATCAATTAAACAAAATTACCAGATTATGGGAGAGGGAATTCTTCCTATCCTTAATGCTAACCTATCCATTTATATGTTAATGAGGTGTCGGTTTTAGACTATCAAAGGGGGGATCACTCTCTCTCGAGTTATAATCACGCGCCCTTATTAATTAACTCTAATTAAATTATGGAATTTGCAATATTTTAATTAACGAAAGACCCTTAATTATGGTTAGATCTTAAGCCTTTTAATAAACAATTGAGTCTCATAAGGGATCTCTCTCCATATAATAACTGACTAGATTGATTGTGTGGTCAATTAGATCGCCTAACTCTCATTAACCTGATCTAATCATTTTTATCCTATTCACCCTTTCGGTTTATTATCGAAATATGCAAATACCACAATTAATCACAACACCCAGTTATAATAACATAATAATAATTAGATTATCATTAAATTAAGGTCAAATCCCGGAGGAAAGTTAAAACATCTTAATCAAACCCAAATCCAGACATATGTTCATATTCAAAGAAAAAACAACAAAATGAAAGAAATACACAATAGAAACGAGATTCGAACGTCTCAGGAGAGCAGCAGCCACGCAATCCCACCTCTTTATCCTCTTTATGCTTTTCTCTCTCCTTAAGGGTTTTCCAAAAGTGGCAAAAAAGAAGCTCCCTTTAGGGTTTCATCTTTAAGCCTTTATAGGCTTTTCCAATTAGGGCATCCCTAGGGACTTTTCTGGGTCCAAAAGGTCCAAAAAGTCCCATGAAAACTTAAAATTGGAAGAATCCCTGTGTCTATCTGTGTGCAGGCCACACACGATCGTGGCCCTTAGTGGCACGATCGTGGCTTATTGGCCACAAGCGTGGCCCTGGTGATCGTTTTCGTCGAGCTCGTGGCACCTCCATCATCCTTATGTCACAATCGTGGCTTATTGGCCACAAGCATGGCCCTGGTGATCATTTTTGTCGAGCTTTACAATTATAGCCCTCAAATATTGCTAGTGTACAGGTCGTGAATTTTAGTAATTGAAGGATCATTCCCACGAGAAGTGAAATTAAAAACCAAACAAGAATATAAACACGAGAATTTGATTGCAGGGATTCAACTAAAGAAATTACCACAAAATAAGAATTGAAATTGGGCAACACAAAAGGTCACCATGGAAATTAGTCAAGAGAAATTACTAAGTTATAAGAGAGGGAATTATACCTATTATTAATGTTATCCTGGCCAATTATGTGTTATCGGGGTGTCAGTTCTAGACTATTGTAGGGGGAATTACTCTCTCGTGAGTTATAATCTCGCGTCTTAACCTTATTAAATTATGAAATTTGCAATCTGTCAATTAACAAAAGACTCATAATTAAAATTAGACTTGAAGCTCTCTACTAAGCTACCGGATCCCATATAGGATCTCCCTATGCACAAAAACTGATATGATTAACTACGTGGTCAATTGGATCGCTTAACTCTCGTTAACTAAATCAATCATTTTTATTCGACTCACCCTCTCGGTTTGTTACATAAATATGAAAAAATGGAAGTTAATCAAAACACCCAATCAATAAAACACTAAATTAACTATATTAACATTAAATCAAAGCAAAATATCGAAGGAAGAGTTAGAACATCGTCAATAATCCAAAACCCATCATCATACAATCCATTTCAATCTTATTCGTTAAATGAACAAAAATGAAATAAAAGGAAATAGAGCTTGGATCGAACAATCCAGGAAGGAAGCGGCGTTGGGAGACCACTTAATCCGAGAAGTAGTAGCATCGGGACTAGCTTCTTCTTCTCTCTCTCTCTCTTCTTTTCTCTCTCTTGAGCTTTCCAAAAGTGGCAGAATGTAAAAGCTTCTTTTGGGTTACATCTTTAAGTCTTATATAGTATTTCCAATTAGTGCAATCTTAGAGTCTTTTTCGGGTCTGAAAGGTCAGAAAATCCCTCAAAAACTCAAGTCGGGACTATTGTCTATGTATCTGTCGCGTAAGGTTTTTACTTCTGTCGCGATCGTGGCCCATAATGACATGATTGTGGCTCCCTACGCAAGCTTCTGCCACAATCGTGGCATAATCCCCATGATTGAGGCTCCTTGCTCTTGCTTCTGTCACAATCGTGGCAAACATGCCACGATTTGCAACGATTGTGGCCTTGGGTTACTCTTTGAGTCTTCTCCGAATTTCCTCCATTGCCCTGAAACACAAATAAACACATCAAGACACCTCATAAATATAAAATTAAAGCTCAACATCATGTTCTAACCTAAAAAACACTTAAAACACAAACATTTACTAACTAACACAATTTTAACCTAAACACCCACTAAACAATCAAATTAATAATTCAACACACACTAAACTACCCACAAACACACGATGCAATCTACACCTATTAACATCCCCTCACTTAAACGTTTGCTTGTCCTTAAGCAAAATAAAAACAAACAAACAAACATCAGCAACAAAAACCCAAAATATGCAAATACCATAGTGAGGCAATGGTATTAGACTTAACGAAAGGAATTTCACTTTGAATACAACCCCTCAAGTTTTTCTAACTTATTAACTTGTGAAATCTATCTCTAAGTACCTTAAACTAAATATACAAACTAATTAAATTTTTAATGTTAAGTCTATTCACCCCTATCACTTACATACACACATTAATAATCATTTGGTCAATCAAACTTGTAACTATTGCTAAGTAGGTTTTCATGAAAAGTCAGCTACTTACATGTTTGGTAGGTTTTTATTTGACATACATTCTTTTTGTTAATTTTTTTTAGGCATGAACCTAGCCTTTTTATGCAAAGACAAAAATTTGTGATGAATGTCGATCCGGTTACTTAACTAGGTCATGTTGTTATCAAACAACTTAGTTAGAATGTCATTATAGCCTTTTTACATGGAAGCAAACATATGTTATGAATGTCGATCTGGTTACTCGGTTACATCACATTCTCAGTTGGCTACTAGTTCTATTCATAACCGAAAGGCTAGCGAAATAGTTATTTAATTGAAATTTTTACATACGCATTTTTAAACATATTACCTACCTTTTTGCTTTAGCTAATCATTCTCATGAAAATATACTAGCAATGCTACTTATTTGATTGGCCTAAAATTATAAATGAACCTGACAACTTCTTAGGGTGAATAAACTAACACCGTATCCTAATTAAATTGTATATTTAGCTAAAGTAACCTAGGCCACTAATTTCGCAAGCTAATAAATTTTCACTACCAAAAAGACTATGTCTAAGGCTAAATCTATCCCACTAAGTCCTAGCCATTGACACATTCACATGAATGAAATCATGGAAACCTAAACAAACTATCATACAATATGTAAAATCCACAATCAAAGTAAAAACACATAACCCTCCCCACACTTTAACAACACATTGTCCTCAATTTGAGAAGGGTACACAAACATACATAAAGGCAATAAGAACCACAATATACAAAAAGAACAAGAAGAAAATACTAAAAAAATGAAAAGAAAAGGGTTAGAACATGAAACCATCAAGCTAACTGAAGTATTGATGATGTTGGAGGTGGAGACCCAATGTGCTTGACACCAAGCTGGGTTCCCTTTCTTATAATTGATTTAAAGAGAATAAGAGAGTTAGCAATCCAACCATTCCATATCATTAAAAGCTTATTTTAAAATTTAAAACAAATCTAACTACATAATAATTTAAATCCAACTACGAAACGTGCTAAGTTATGGTCATTAGCTTGACCTTCATCCTTTAAAACTCAACTATGATCAATTATGAGTGGCTTGCTTCCACCCATGATATCCAATTTTAGTTTTCAGTAATTTCCTTTTCACTAAAAAACTATCAAAAAAAATAGGGAATAACGAAACTCCCTGAATCTTCTATTTAGTCTAGCAGTTTGTTTGGTAAGAGGGCAAGTTGTTGTTGTTCTTCCTTATTCACCCCATTTTCTTCTTCTTCTTTTTCTTTACGAAAGGAGACTTTCATAGCTTCTTCAAACCCGATGTCCGTTGTCATCTGTTCTTCTTCCTTTTGCTCTTTTAAAGATTCAAAAACATCAAATCTCCTAAATGAGTCACCCTCTTTTGGATTCTTTAATACATCATTCATATTGAGTATCACTTGGTCATTACTTATCCGAAGGATAATTTTCTCCTTATAGGCATCTACTAAAGCTTTTTTGATGTTTAAGCATGGTAAACCAAGATCTGGCAGACAATATGGGGGGTTTTCATCCTTTTCGTCATCCTCTTTCTTCATTTCTCAGTCTTCTACAAGGTGGTGTTCAACTTAATTTATCGCTGCTTCTTTTAGCTCTACCCAATTCCTACGTGTGATAGCCGGACATGGCTCTATTGAATTTACTTTCATATTGTTCAAACAATTTTCCATACTTCTCTTACAAAAATCCCTGGAAAGCTGGCCCATTTGAACCTCTAGGTTGTGAATAGAAGAGGCATGATCTTTCATTACTTGCTCAAGCTTCTCTTCCATTCTTTTCTAGGTTTCTTCCATGTTTATGAGCTTATCCATGATTTTTTCTAGCTTGGATTATGATCTTGCTAAAATCCTAATAGGACTTGATGTCCCATGGGAGTCCTTACATTGTTAGACCAATAGAAATCTGGGTGGTTTTGCCACCCTGGAGTGTAACTGTTTATATAAGGATGATAATTTTCCCCGCTAAATTGTGCCTTATTGAAGTCTGCTAGAGTTCCTTGCTCCCTATAATACATATCCTCCATCATTGTTCTTTCCATTTCTTCTTGACATTTAACATTCTTAATTCCTCATAGTCAGCTTATGATGTCAAAAAAACATTCCTTCGACTTACACCCAAACTTCCCTTCTTTTTTTGTTTTTTATATTTTTTGAAACCTTAGACAAAAAGAATTAAACTAATCCTACGTCTCCCCAATAACGGTGCCAAAAACTTGATCGTATTCATCGAGCTTTACAATTATAGCCCTCAAATACCACAAGTGCACGGGTCGTGAATTATAGTAATTAAAGGGTTAATCCCACGAGGAGGATGAACTAACCTAATTCTAGGGTGTCTAAGGCTAAGAGAAATAATAAAGTGAAATTAAAAATGAAACAAGAATATAAACACAGGAATACGATTCAAGGGATTCAACTCAAGAAATTAACATAAAACAAGAATTGAAATTGAGCAACACAAAAGGTCATTGTGGAAATTAGTCAAGAGGAATTACCAAGTTGTGAGAGAGGGGATTCTACCTATTATTACCAGCCACTTATGTGTTATCGGGGTGTCGATTCTGGAATATCACAGGGGGATTTACCCTCTCTCAAGTTATTATCTCGTCTTAAATCATTAACCCTAATTAACTTATGGAATTGTAATTTCTCAATTAACAAAAGACCCATAATTAAAATTAGATCGGAAGCTCTCTACTAAACTACTGGGTCTCACACGGGATCTCCGTCTGCACCAAAATTGATATGATTAACTACATGGTCTATTGGATCGCCTAACTCTCATTAACCCAATCCAATCATTTTATTGAGCTCATCCTCTCGATTTTTTACCAAAATATGCAAAAATTGAAGTTAATCATAACACCTAATCAAAAAAAAAAATTGACTATATTACCATTAAATCAAAGTAAAATCTTGAAGTGTTAGAACATTTTCAACAATCCAAAAACCATCATCATACAATCCATTTCAATCTTATACATTAAATGAACAAAAATAAGATAGAAATGAAATAAAACTTAGATCGGACAATCCAGGAAGGAAGCAGCGTCAGTAGACCACCTAATATGGGAAGCAACATCATCGGGACCCACTTCTTTTTCCGCTTCTTCCTTTTCTTCTTCTGTTAATCTCTTCTTTTCTCTATCTCTTGAACTTTCCAAAAGTGTCAGAATGTAGAAGCTCCTTAGGTTTACATCCTTAAGTCTTATATAGTATTTCCAATTAGGCAACCCTAGGGTCATTTCCAGGTCAGAAAGGTCCAAAAATCCTCAAAAACTTAAGTCGAGGTTGTTGTTTGTGTATCTATCACGTAGGCCATGATTGTGTCCCTTAGTGACACGATCGTGGCTGGGAGTTTTTGCTTTTGTCATGATCATGCCTCATAATGGCACGATCGTAGTTCCCTGCACCAGCTTTTGTCACGATCGTGGCGTATTCCCTACGATCGTGGTGTATTCCCCACGAATGTGGCTCTTTGCTCTTGCTTCTGTCACGATCGTGACATATTTTGTGGCCTTGAGTTATTTCCCAGGTTTTCTCCGAATTTCCACCAGTTACCTTGAAACAGTAACTTCATCAAGACACGTCATAAATATAAAATTAAAGATCAACATCATTTTCTAACCCACAAAGCACTTAAAACATAAATATTTACTAACTAACACAATTCTAACCTAAACACGTAGCAAACAATCAAATCAACAACTAAACACACACTAAACTACCCATAAACGCTCGATGTAATCTACACCTATCAACATCCCCACACTTAAGCGTTTTCTTGTCCTCAAGCAAATAAAAACAAACAAACAAACATCAATAACTAAAAAACAAAACACGCAA
This sequence comes from Erythroxylum squamatum, assembly GCA_025629845.1. Lineage (NCBI taxonomy): Eukaryota > Viridiplantae > Streptophyta > Magnoliopsida > Malpighiales > Erythroxylaceae > Erythroxylum > Erythroxylum squamatum. The sequence goes on along the minus strand of JAOTBA010000007.1, from coordinate 10,060,683 downwards.
ATACGATAATGAGGCAATGGTATTAGACTTAACGAAACGAATTTAACTTTGAACATAATTCTCTAGTTGTTCTAACTTATTAACTTGTGAAATTTGTGTCTAAGTACCTTGGACTAATTATACAAACAAACCAAAATTTTAATGTTATGTCTATTCACCCCTATCACTTGCTCACACACATTGATAATCATTTGGTTAATCAAACTTGGAAGTTTTCCTACATAAGTTTTCATGAAAAGTCAAGCTACTTACAAGTTTGGTAGGTTTTTATTTTACAAACATTCTTTTTGCAAATTTTTTTTTGGATATGAATCTAGACATTTTACGCGGAAGCAAACATTTGTGATGACTGTCGATCCAGTTACTCAACTACATCATGTTTTAATTAGCAAACATTTGTGATGAATGTTGAACTGGTTGCTCGGCTACATCACATTCTAAGCTGGATACTAGCTCTATTCATAATTCAAAGGCCAGTAGAATAGTTATTTAATTTAAATTTATACATACATTTTTTTAACAAATTACCTACCTTATTACTTTAGCTAATCATTCTTATCAAAATATAGTAGTAATGATACTTATTCGATTGGCCTAAAATTATAAATGAACGTGAAAACTTTCTTAGGGTGAATAAACTAACATTGTATCCTAATTAAACTGCATATTTAGCTTAAGTAACCTAGGTGATTGAGCCAAGTTTACATTATAAATTGGCTGCATTTTCATATCTTTTTATGCACTCTTTGATTCCTAATTGATGACTTTTGTGCTTAAATTGGTTCCTTATAACGAGCTTTTCTAATTTGGAATTTGTCAGTAAATTGTCACAATTTGATATTGATTCCTCTATAATTTTCCTAAGGACAATTGAAACTGCAAAATGCTATTTTATATTGTAGGAACAAAGGAGGAGTCAACCCATTAGAAAGTCAACAGGTCGTGAGGTCTTCTCATACGTCGCGGCGAGCCAACTAAGTTCATACGTCGCGACGATCAGCAA
>JAOTBA010000007.1:9989771-10001413 GCA_025629845.1 Erythroxylum squamatum | reverse complement strand
AACGATATCCGCTTACCGCTACTACATTAATTTGTTTTAACGGAAGTGATTTCTTTTATATTTGGTTGCAAGCGACAGCATCACCATAAATCAATTAATAATCGTTGCTCTCATCATCATCATTGTGCGCAAAAATAGCTGTTGCTTCTGAAAGATCCTTGAATGCTGCCAGTGAGCTTAGAAAGTGACGACGAAAAAGTCTCAATCATATTTGCAATGTATCTGTGAAGCATCCATCATATCCATGCTTAAAGTCCGAAGAGAACGAAGAGCATCAACACTTTGTAAAAAGTTCACATCCAAAGAAGACTCATCCAGGTATAACTCTTATTTAGCTTTTTTTCACACAAAAGCAATTGACGCATACACCTCCTTTAATAAAACCCATGGTATATATCCAATTCACACCCACTACAACTTTAATTGCATAACACCCACGCAAGATCCACTTCTGCTATATGTAAAGACACACCTACAGATATTCACTTCTCCTATAAATGAAGACACACTCACTGCACCATTACTTTACTCACTGCACCATTAACTTGTCTCACCAATCACACAATTTTTATCCAGCTATTAACCAAGACATGTAAGATTGCCGCAGTGTATTTTTTCCAAATCAACAATTAACGCACACCACGCTATTGTACCAATCTCACATAAGATTGACTTCGACTATAGATAGGAGACTTGCACAATCCACTCAAGCAATAATAATCCTACTTCAAATGCGCAACAACCTCATCCCTTTATTTTCTTCTATCCACAATATCCACAAAATCCAGTTGTACACCATTCAAATACCAACATGATAATAGACTTCAATATTATGTAGGATTCTATCACAACAACAATTAATATCTTATATGTCCAATTAATAAATAATGTCAAAACTATTTACTTAGATATATAACATATATCCTAACACTAACCATGATGACAATTAATTAATTTAAAAACAAAATATATTGTTTTAAAAATAATTAACATAAAAGTATAATTAAAAATAGAAAAAAATCAAACATGTTTTTGTTTTTAGTTTTTCATTACAAACCTCAACCAAACAAGTTTTTATTTTAAGCTTTTATATTAGAAATCTCAACCAAATAGGTTTTTTAATTAAAAAATAGAAACTAAAAGCAAAATATAAAAACTAAAAACTACAACATAAAAACAGAAGTGAAAATTATTGAAAAATAAATGTTACGGTTTAATTGTTCCACATCAGTAATAAGAGAGGTTGATGTGAAGTTTATAGGCTTATGAGTTCTCCTACCCTTTATGCCAACATTTGGGATTGATTCTCTTATAAGACCTGTAACAATTAGTATCAGAGCTGACATAACTCCTTCAAGTCCTTGTGCCATGACCACAGGTGGTGACGCCGGTATTGCAGTGTTCACTTGGGGCTAGAAAAGGTCTATCGCACAACTAGCTCGTGGTGCGTGGGCGATGACACCGGTATAGAAGTATTCGTTGGGGCTAGAAAAGGTCTAGCGTACAGCCAACCCGTCGGTGTTTGGGCTGCGAAACATAGTGGAATGTTACGATCTAATTGTCCCACATTAGTAATAAGAGAGGCTGATGTGGAGTTTACAGGCTTATGAGCTCTCTGTGCCTTTAAACTAACTTTTAGAGTTGACTCTCTTATAAGACTTGTAACAATTATATAGCTCCTCTATCTCCAATCATGCACGGGCATATCCAATAAATCCCACCTTATCTAGCATTCTATTTCAAGTGGAATTCCATTAAATCCTATCTTATCCAAGATAGTGAGATTCTTATGACATATGATATATCAAATATATCCAACTATAAATGTTATGATATTTATTACGTCTTATTATTTGATTTTGGCATTTCTGATTATTGGATATTCAAGATAATGATTAAAAATGTTTTTATTGCTTCAAGGGTGGCTTGTGTGTAATGTTAACAAGTGTGAAAAAATTGAAGACATTCAAAGGTGTTGTCGATGAATGCGTAACCCAATTCCTGCACCTGAATCGTGGCTACTTGTAATCGACAGATACAGTTACAAGTAACTACGGCAGAACTTTACAAATAACTGCGGTCAAACCGAAGTTTTTGCGAAACTACACCCCTACGGTTCTTTCAATAAATAATGTTCAAAATAATTAATTAGATATCTTACCAAAATATCTTAATATTATTAATTATATAATTATTTTATTCAAATTATAGAAAAAATTGTTGTAAAAGACTAAAAAGAAATGTTAGAAAAAAGACGTAAGTAATCAACGTAAATTCTTATAAAAACTTCAAAGCTAAGAAACGCAAATGGAAGCTTGTCACGGGTCATCCATTTTTATTTTTTATTTTTTATTTTTTGCTTTATCATATGCATTTAGATTCCTGGAACAACCCCACCAGTCCAACGACTCGGTAAAACGTCTAGACTCCGCTGATATGTAAAACGTCTAGACTCCGCTGATATACAAGCAATCTGTTAGCCCGGCAAGAGCGTTTGCAGGTCTATGGTTTAAGTCTACACGTGTCGCCATCCTACAAAACGTCTGGTTAGAAAATGAGCTGTGCATTTAGATTCCTGGAACAACCCCACCAGTCCAACCACTCGGTAAAACGTCTAGACTCCGCTGATATCTGTTAGCACGGCAAGAGCGTTTGCAGGTCTATGGTTTAAGTCTACACATGTCGCCATCCTACAAACGTGTGCAGGTCTATGGTTTAAGTCTACACATGTCGCCATCCTACAAACGTCTGGTTACAAAATGAGCTGCAATTTGGCTCATTTTCCGATTTCCAGTCCAATGTCTACGCACAAATTCTTATGAAAGCGGAGAGCTCTTTCGTGCGACGGTTCATTTTGTAATAAAAAGAAATATCCATTCAAAAAATACTTGCAAATATCCTTTCCAATCAATCAAAACGTTCCTCCTCAACAATCCTTTTAAGTATCTAAAATTATAAATCAACTCATGAAATTCTAAATTTTTACAAAAATATTAACTTTAATTGTTATAAAAATAATTGTTACTTAATTTGTATCGAATTATTTTAACAGAAATTGCTATTGAAAATTCAAATTAGAATAATCTAAAAAATTCTATCACATATACAATAATCAATCATATTATAATTCTAATAATAATCAAAAGTGTTTTCAAGACAATTTTTTTGTTAAAAATACAGTTATTTTATCTAATTACTCCTACACATTTGCATGTCGAGCAGGTTATCTGACTTGATTGAGACTTTTGTTTATTAATAGAAATATAATATGATTATATTAGTTAATTACATTAGTTACATCACTCTTGATCTTTTGTGTTTTTAAGTTAGCTGCTTTATTTTACTAAAGCATGTGCCCCATTTTAATTAGACTAATTGCATCCTTCTTGAACATTTGTCTGTCAAGTGAATTTACTTACTTTACTAAAATAGTTGTATCATCCTGAAAGTAAAATTATTTCAATTAATTAGATTAGTTATTTCGGTTTTAGATATTTCTTTTTTTAATTGAGTGGCCTCTTTCAGTGAAAATAGTTTTCTCACCTTAAAGTATTTGATATTTAAAAAGCTTTTCATTAACAACTATTTCTAAATTTATATATTTTTAAATATAAATATATTTATCAAATAACTATAATTTTTTAAAAAATATTAGAGTTTAGTAATATAATTAATATTAAGTAATTAAATGAAGTAGATTGGTTATAATAAATTTAAGATAGGAAAAATAAATTAAAAATCAAAACTAAATTCCTTTATTTTTATAAATTATAAGAATAGTAAGAAATCAAATATACCTTTTATTGAATTAAAAAATAAAAACAAAAAACGACAATGAAAACGAGCAAACCTTAGCTAGCATCATTTTTTTTGATACAAGGGAAAACAAATTACACAATCACGCTAATTAACGCAAATGTCTGCGGTACATAAAGCCGTGTTGATCATGGTGCAGGTGGACTCTGACTAACGGCAGAGGCCCTGGAGAAAATGGAGGTTGGAACTGGTTGTCGCTGCAAGTGCGGCCAGACAATCGGCACTCTGGTTGCCTTTTGGATAGATGTGCTGAAACTGCACCTCCCAAGGACGTTGCAGCAAACTCTGAATACTTGCCATAAAAAAAGTGTAGTCAGTACCAGGAAGTCGAGAAGAGGAGAGAATATTTATCACCTCTAGGGAATCAACTTCAAATATGATCCGTCGAAAACTAAGTACCCAAGCCAACTGCAAACTCGAATGGATTCCCCAAAGTTCGGCCTCTGAAGGTGAGCCCCTTCCTATCTGATGGATAAACCCACCACACCACTGACCATGGCAGTCCCGAATCAAACCGCCGACAGAAGCAAGGTGGTGACCCTGTTTGGTTACACCATCGGTATTAATCTTAACCCAACTCGCCGACGGTTTGGTCCACCCAAAGAATTGACCCTCGGCACAGCCGGTTGCATCAAACACACTCCTTTCCATAGCTCGGGCCTTGATAATCCATTTAGCGTATTCTATAACTACGCGGGGACCATCGGTGGGCCAGTGAAAACCGTCTTCGAAAACCAGGCGATTTCTCCATTGCCACAGGAACCAGCAGGCAACCCCAAACAGAATTGCCCATTGGATGTGTTGCACTGGAGCATGGGACCAGAGATTGGAACGCATCCATTGCTCCACGTCATACTGAAAGAAAACGGGATTGACCACTTCAGACGGGAATTGACACCAGAAATTATGGACCTACAAACAATCGCGAAAGGCATGTAAAATTGTCTCCTCCTGACCACAGGAGGGACATTTACTGTCCAGGGTGAGATGGCGAGCAACACGTTGGTGGTTGGTCAGAAGCTTCCTCTTGAACATAAGCCAAAGGAAGGACCTAATGCGTTGGGGTCCAGCCCATTTCCAGATTAACTTCCAAGAGTTACTAGATGCGGTCGAGGGTTGTCTAGCGATAAGATTATAAGCAGATGCCGTTGTAAATCACCCATGAGTAGTAGGCCCCCAAGTGAGGATGTCGTCCGCTGGCCGCGGCGTGTGGGAATGAGCGGCCTCAAGATCAAGGCAGACAGCGGAAGGGAGGTACTGTTGAAACAGGGGCCACTTCCAAGTTCCCTCTTCAGACATGTAATCAAACACTGTGGCATTAAGAGCACTATCTGGAATTGGGGAACTCACCGTTGAAACTAATGGACCCCAGTTAGGTAACCAATTATCCAACTAGAATAAAATGTTTCTCCCAGTGCCCAATTCCCACTGACCCCCTTTCGAACAATAGGCCAAGTAGCGGCTATGCCTCTCTAAGTAGCGGAAGCCCCTGTCCGGTTGATAGTGAGAGGGATAAGGTCCAAATTCAGGCGATATTTCGCTTTTAACAGCCGGACCCATAAGGTGGAGGGCCGGTGGATCAATTCCCATCCAAGTTTTGCTAAATGAGCATCGTTAGAAGCTTGGATACGTTTGAGGCCTAGACCCTCGTCTTGTTTGGGCTTACACACTTCATCCCATTTAACCAAATGCATTAGCTGAGGCTCAGTACCAGCTCCCCATATAAAGGAGCGCATTATATGCTCCAAATCGTCGCAGAGTTGGAGCGGGAGTCGCACGGTTTGCATAGTACAAATGAGGAGAGCGACGAGGACAGAATGAGCTAAAGTAACCTGCCTGCTAGGGATAAGGCCTTAGCCTTCCAGCCCGTAAGTTTCTTCTGTGCGGTATCTAAAATATGTTGGTACGTGCGCCTAGTGGTACGGTCATGAAGCAACGGGACCCCTAAATACTTGCCAAGATTGCTCTTGCAGGGTATGTGTAAGAATCGCCTAAGGCTGCGCGCAGTAGTCTGAGGAACATTCGTTGAGAAGTAGATCCTAGTTTTGTTGAGGTTGACTTTTTGGCCTGAAGCTTTGCAAAACATGTCCAGAATTTAGGCAATTAACCGAGCTTAGGACTCTGTAGCTTCAGCGAAAAGGATCAAATCATCCGCAAAGAAAAGGTGGGAGATGGGGAGCCCATTTTTGCTCAGATGGATCGGTTTCTAGGTCTCGTCACCCACCGCTTGGTCAATAAGTTGTCTGAGTCTTTCCATACACAGGACAAAGAGGTAAGGTGAGAGGGGATCACCTTGACGGATGCCACGGGAAGGCGTAAAGGGAGTGGACAACAGGCTACTTGCATGGAGACAGTAGTCACACACTTCATGATAACTCTGTGGAGCTGCCAGGCAATCTAATGGCCTACATAGTGCTCTGGATGAAATCCCAGCCAAGGCGGTCGTAAGCTTTCTTAAGTTCAACCTTAATCGCGAGGTAACCTGTTTTCCCTTTTTTGTTACGCATCGTATGGATGACCTCCTGAGCAATGATAATATTATCTGTGATATGCCGACCAGGAATGAAGCTACATTGAGTTTCCGCCACTAGCTGGTCCATCAGAGGTTTGAGACGATTCACAACAATTTTGGAAAGGACCTTATAAAGTACCGTGCAGAGATTAATAGGGCGAAATTGAGCCATAGTGGTCAGGGAGGGAGTTTTAGGGATTAGAACGAGGATGGTTTGATTAAGGTCCGCGTCCCAGTGCTCCAAACTGAAGAGTTCTTTAATATACGCCACAATAGTAGGCCCTACCTGTCCCCATTATTTTTGGAAAAATAAAGCATTAAAGCCATCCACCCCTGGGGCCTTATTGGGGTTCAGATAAAAAACGGCATGCTGGACTTCGAGGTTGTGAATCGGTAGATTGAGTGCTTGCAGCCCATCGGCCGAAATCGAGGGGAAAGGAGCATCTGTCAGAAAGTTGTGAGGGGAGCCTAGTTCAGCAGTATAGAGTTGAACAAAAAACTGCTTGGCAAGTTGTCTGAGTTGGTTGGGATTTGAGATTTATACGTCATTCGAATCCATCAGCTTTTTAATCTTCAATTTGTTCCTTCGAGTCTGAGTCAGTGTGTGATAATATTTGGTATTGCGATCCCCTTTCGAGATCCAATCGCAACGAGCACGCTGATGGCTAAAAAGTTCTTCCTCACACAGGACCTAGCACAAGTCATCGCTCAGCTTATCTTCCAACGCTACGAGGGAATCCGAGTGTGCATCAGTCAGGTGCCGTTGGATACCTTCTAGCCGTGCGAATATCCGTCTTTTCTTGTGGAAAATATGCCCAAACTCTTCTTTATTCGACCGCATAAGGTGAGTGGAGAAATTGGCTAGCAATTGGCACATAGTGGTCGCAGGCAGAAGCCAGTGTTCAGCTACTACTACATGGAAGCCTGGGTGAGTGAGCCAAGCATTCTGAAAATGAAAAGTCACATCTCTCAAAATACGTGAGATCGGACGGTGAATTCGAAGGAACATGGGCCGATGATCAGACCCCATGAAAGGAAGATGATGATTGACCGTGTGAGGAAACGCTTGAATCCATGCTGAAGATCCAAACACGCGGTCCAGTCTGGCTTGAATCAAACCTTGATGCCACGTAAATTTTTTCCCAATAAAACCTAGGTCATGCAAGCCACTCCCGTGAATCCAATCCCGGAAAGGCTGACTGACGACTCTCGCAGATCTGGCACTGCCAATTTTATTTGAGTGGGCTAATTTTGCATTAAAGTCCCCACCCACTAACCAGGGTCGATTGGTATTACGTCCTACCCAATCTAAGAGAGGCCAAAGTAAATTCTGGGAGGCTCGCTGAGGGCTAGCATATACAGCTGTAAAATCAAACGAGCCAGACGCAAACTTAACCGTGGTATGGACGAATTGACGATGAGCAATCCCCACAGAGATATCAAAGTCGTTGGTCCTTAAAAGCCAAATGCCTCCTGAGAAACCTATAGCTTCTACTCTAAAGGAGCAAGTAAAACCCAAGGAGCGAACAATTGCATTGGCCCTAGGGCCACTAATGCGTGTCTCAAGCAAAACTAAGATACCTGGTTGATACGTACTCAAATAATTACGTAGGATGGAAAGGAATCGGGTCCCCCAGGCCTCTTGGCAATTCCAAATTAAAATCGACATAAAAACTAGTAAAACTGAGAAACTGGCCTAAACAGTACCTCCTGTGGGGACAGTCGGATGTCCCACGACCTGGGCCGACAACACCGGTTCCTCGACGTCTCGTTGGTGAAGTCGGGCCTCCTGTATACTCGACTCAGGACCGACAGCAGGAGTCGCAGTAGAAATTCAGATTGGACCTGCGGGAAGAGCAATCTCCTCCTGGGCCTCAACTCCCTCCATACTCTAGAGAGTGGCCTCTAGGCCCATATTACGCTCCTAAAAAATTTGGGTGTCACACACCATTTCCGCGTGGAAGGAGAGTTCGAGGGCCAGATGTTTTTCCTGAAGTGATGGTTGGATTTGGATTGGGGGACAGTAGGCTGTCCTGTCACTGGGTGAGTCTTGGCCTGGGAACTGTCACCTTGTAAAATCTGAGTAGAAACCATTTGTGGGCCGCGGGTGGTCTTTTTAGCTTTTTCTTTGGGCCCAAGGGCTTTAAAAACTACTCCTTGTTGGAGCTGTGAGCCTTTGCCCAAACCTGTGGATGTATTGAGGTTATGTCCAAGCCTAAAAGGAGGAAACTTGGTGAGCACCGCATGAGAGCCTTCCTCCTGGTGAGTCTGCACTTCCTACTCTGCTAACAGATCGAACCTCGAGCCCCTTACAGACTTATCCCTTTGTCACGTCCATCCGTAGCTACTCGTTGCATGGACGGTCTAGGAGGCCGCCGTTTCACTAACGTCCATTCGCCATATCCCTTCAGTGCTACAGGCGGTGAAGTTTCACATGAAGCTGGGTCGGTGAACGTCGTCTCCAGTGGTACGCCAGCGTCGGGGCGAGCTTCCGGAGGAGCGTGGGATCGTTGTGAGAAACCAACGTCAACATGTCTTATCCTACCACAAGAAAAACAAAGCTGTGGCAATCCTTCGTAAGAGAGCAGCAGCGTCTTGCCATCCAGCTCGAGCCTATGGCGCAACGGTAGAGCGAGGTTGATATCCACCGCCAACCTCGCATACTTACCCCAGGATTTCAGCATTATAGCTTCATCAATTCAGACAGTCTTCCCAATTAAGTCACCCACGGCAGTTAGGATATGAGGATGGTAACGTGAAATGGCTAGATCCAGAACTCGAACCCAAACAACGACATGGTTTGCCAGCCCATGGGATGGCCGGAAGGTAGGCAGCCAACGCTGCACTGCAAGGACGTGGCCGTAGATAACCTAAGACGGTTAAAGCTTTAATATAGTCTTCTTCTTCCCTAAAACGCACGAGAAAGTAGTCATACTCTAGATCCACGACCGTCATCTGTCCCATTGGATGCCACAGAGATTCCAACCTCGAGACTAGGAGTCGAAAACCAATCCTCTGACTGAGCAACTTGACGACCACTACATTTGACCACTGCAAGTCCAGTTTGTCCTTGAAATTGGATGAGAGGGTGATGCGTCCCCCTACTCCTCCGACATGAGGATGTCTCCTTCTTCAGGGGCGATGACTTCATCGTCGACCCATGCACTACCAGGACGGTCTGCTATAATTGGACCCATCACAGCAGCACTATACAACTGTTAGAATATATTTTATATATTCTTTGTTTGGTTTTGGCATTTTGAATTGGACATTAAGAAAATTAAAATTATTGGATTGATGATGATGGGTTGAGATTGTGTTTTAATTGAAGTCCAAATCGTAAATGGGCTGGTGTGTTTTGGTTATTGGACTATTGTTATTACGTGGTCAAGATGGACTATTTTTAATTAATTGAGTTTGGGTCATATATGAAAAGGTGCGTTAGCTGCCGTAGGGTTCAAGTGTGTGTGATATGTGTCTATGAAGAAAGGAAGTTGGCTGCGGCAAAACAACTTGTGGGCATCATATATCTCTGGGTTTTGTTGAATATATGCAGGAGTGTGTGAATGGGTGTTGCGTGAGTGAGCAAATTGATTGGTGAATTAACACAGTGGGGGATATTGAGCTGAATCATATGGTGTGAGTGAGTAAGGAAATTACTTTTACTGGTGGTGTGCGTGCTTTCTCCAATTGAGAAAGATTGTGGGTTTACTTAAAATATTCCAAGAGTCCATATATGCTCTCCTCTCATCTCTGGTAGTTTCTCTAGTCACTCTTGGAAGTCGTATGCGTCATACAACTGGGCTGCAGAAAGAGGGACGCTGTACTCGTTTGATTGATCAATTGTCGACAAGTAATGATTGCGCAAATCCAGAGATTATGGTTATAGCAAGTCCGCACTAAAATTCGATTATTTGTTGTGACGATTTCCAGATTTATTTCAGTGGAGCGGAACTCATCGGGAAGTTGTTCTTTTTATCTCAAGTGTATTATTATTTTGTTCTTTATTATTTTAATCACTTGAGTTATTTGTTCATTGTTCTTTTGTTAAAAGATTGATTGAGAAAATCCTCTAACGAGGTTAGTACGAGGCGGTCGTACTATTGGGTGTGAATTCTTTCACGGGAAGTGAGGTTGAGTGATAGTGTCAAGGGTTGAGTGGGTCGACTCAGTAAAACCTTGGGTAATTCTATTGTATTTTTGTGAAAGTGATTAATCTGGGTGAGGGCCCAGCAGACGTAGGCAAGGTGTGTCGAACTGCGTTACCAAATTTATGGTGTTTTTATTATTTCGGTTTTGCTTGTTTTTATATTTTATTGGTGCCAAGGAAAGTTGCGAAAAATTTGCGAAACTATTTAACCCCCTTTGGTTTTTCACTAAGCATTTCTTAAGGACTGAAATACGGAACACAGGATGAATATGAGCAGTATAAGGCAAATCCAGTTCATAAGTCACTTCTCCAATTCTTTTGGATACTTGATATGGTCCAAAGTACCGACGGCCTAACTTGGTGTGTTTCTGCAAACGGATCGAGGCTTGGTGATATGGTTGTTACTTAACGTAAACCTAATCACCAACAGTGAGCGTAACTTCCCAGTGATGCTGATCGGCATAGAATTTTATACGAGCTTAGGCTTTATGAAGATTAGATTTCAGCAGCAACAAAACTTGGTTGCGTTTCAACAATTGTGACTCGACAATAGGATTACCACTTATGTCTCGAATGTATCGTGCGACAAGAGGGGGAGCACGCCCATATAAGACCTTAAAACGAGAGATTTGTGCTTCTGTTTGGTACGAAGTATTGTACCAGAACTCAGCCCATGGCAGCATCAACATCCAAGAGGAAGGATTTTTGGCAACGTAACAATGTAAATACATTTCTAAACAACGGTTCAAATCCTCGGTTTTCCTATCGAATTGCAGATGGTATGCGGTGCTCATGTATAATGTAGTGCCTTGGAGACGATGCAACTCCTTCCAAAAGTCGCTGAGAAAGCATGGATCTCGATTAGACATGATCTCGGATGGGATTCCATGAACGCAAACCACCTCTTGGACAAAAGCCGAAGTGACAAGCTGGCTCTAAAACTGTGTTGGTAATCCCACAAAATGGCCATATTTGGAGAGTCGATCGACACAACCATGATCACAGTTTTTCCTTTCAAAGATGGAAGCCCCGTAATAAAATCCATCAATATGGCCTCGAATACCAAATTAGGAACTAGTAAGGGCTGTTGTTGGACCCCGAATTTTTAGTGGAAATTAGAAATATTAAAATGAAATGAAAAGAGTGTCTTTGTATATGAACTTT
>JAOTBA010000007.1:9941101-9956421 GCA_025629845.1 Erythroxylum squamatum | reverse complement strand
AATTTACATTATAGAAATGCCATGAATGTAGAGCAGATTCTGAATTATCCTAGTGAAAATGAAGCTTTAATGGAATCACCTACGGATGAAGAAATTATTCAAGGAGTAATAGGTATGGAAGATGATGACAATCAAGATCCAGATGATAGTAATACTATATCACATGTTTCTCCAAAAGAAGCTATTCTTGCCGCAGAGACTTTGAAAAGTTACTTGCTTCAAAATGAGAAAATGTGTCGAATGTAGTTTATGCCCTCAAAAAAGTTAAAGACGAAATTGAATTCAGTTTGCATGAAAAGAAGAATCAATTGACTATAGATACATATTTTAGGAAAGCATAAAATTTGAAATAAAAATTGTTTAGGGAGTGTTTTATTTTATGAATTATACATGTAGTTTTCATACTTATTTAATTATTATTTTATATTTTCAGTGAGTCTCAAGGAATTTTTTAAAAAACTATTATCTTATGCATTTAGCGAGGTTATTATTTTATCCCATTGACCCAAGTCAAGACCGGAGAAAATTATTATTTAATTGAGATTATTAATTTATCGAATATTTATTTATTGAGGTTTTACTGTGTATGAAATAATCCTATTAATTTAATACACCAATGTCTTCCACTTATTACTGTATTTAAACGAAAAGTAGGGAGGTTTCCATAACCCTTGCTTCTGGAAACCATGTCACATACTCGGTTTGAAACACATAAAGAAGCTATGTCAAGACAACTAAAGCTTAGAAACTTGTGGGATTGGACTTGTTTTTGGTTCAAAACTGAGCCATTTATTCAACGACCAAATAATTCAATTACTTTTATAAACTTTATGAACCCAACATAGCTTTATCACGGTCTTGTCTACAAGTCTATCTGTCTGACCAAGCAACCTAGAATTAGAAACGCCAATCCCGCCATCAATCTCTCGTCCTTTTTAGTTTTTACTCACCCACCTTTTAGTTTTTCCCTTTGTTTATGTTTTTTATTTTAGTTATTGATTTTGCCAGTTCAATAATTACAAAGCAAAGCACACTTTGACGCAACACATTAAAGCTGCAACATTTCCTTCACTTTCTGGGACAACATCAAGCTCACAAATGTCTACCTCATTTAATATCAGAACAAAAAGAAAACAGAAAAGAGAATCATGTTCACAATGTGCTAACGATACAAACCGTGTGGAGTTGGACAGTAAAAAGATAAATACTTATAATTTTATAAGTAAGAAGATAAAATTCTTGTGCATATTTTTCATTTAGATTATAGGTTGGAAAAGTAGACCATAAAATTTTTAGCTCAAAAGATGAAGAGTACGTCAATATTGCATGTGTTAGTATCTCTGGTATAAATTTGTTTGTTTATGCAAATTGCTCATAGGAGTAATTCTTGCCCTTAAGTTGATGCATTATTAGTTATGACTTAAAGGTGGAAAGATATGGTCCCTAGCTTGAGAGTTTTTCTTTTCTTTTCTTCTCTTGCATAAAGTAGTATATTATATATTCTTTTCTTTTTGCACAAATTCTAGGCGATGACATTGATCTTGAAGTCCTCTGTCTCAATGAGAATGTTCTCTTGCTCGTTGGCTTTCATGAAGGTTATTTCCAATTTCTCCTCTTTAGTTCTTATTGAGAAAGAAATTGAAAGTTCTATATTTTAGTTAAGATAATAGAAATCGGTACCTTAATTTACAATCATATGTGTTAGTAAAATTGTATGTGCTCTATATATGCCAGTAAATATTGTTAAAATTCCTCTATTAATCATTTTCTTCTTCTTTTTTTTGCATTTGGTTACAAGAGGAATGCTTTTTATTGTTCATTGGAATTAGGTATTACTTAAAGATTGGTTTAAGTTTTAGATAGCTTGGAGTACTTAATTGTTTCTCAAGTTCTTTTCTTTATAATCCCTACCTTGTAAGCTACTAAAACATATTTATTTCTCTTATAATTCTTACTTGCTTTTCCTTAAGTTCTTAACAAATTAATATTTGGATTTTTTCGAACTTGTAACTTTGTGAAGAACATATTTCTTTCTCTTAGTTTTCAAGAAATGCCTATTAAGGTTTCATTTTTGATCTAGTTGGACTTCTATTACCAAGGGAAGCACTTTTTGTGGTCATACAATAAAAGTTTACGTTACTATACTATTTTTTCTATGAAAAGCCTTTATTGTATTCTTTTTCATATTTTCACTACATTGAATTTATGATCATCTTTAAATTTCCTCCATTCACAAGAGGCTTCTCATTGTTTCTCCTTGATATTTACTTTAAGGTAGAAGTGAGATAAAATGAAATATATGAAACCGATCGAAGACTAAATTGTTTCAACATAGAGCAAGTTTTAAGGTCTTTTCAAATTTGAGGCCAATAACTATTCTACCATAGATAGTGTGCTTTATTTTTGGCATACACAAATAATCAATAGTAACTTTCCATTCTTTTTTCTTAGAAATGTTTTTAAGTGTTTGTGATTAAGGAATATCTCATTTAAGAGTACATTTGGGGATGTTGTCATTAAGAAAATCATAATTTAATTTTTATTGTTGTGTATAAATGTATAATTTTCTAAAGGCTTGTAAGTTATCATCATTCCAAAACTATATATTTAGATTAATTCTTAATTCTTTAAAGATACAATATAACTAGAAAAGTGGATATCATGTTTAGTTTATTCAAATTGCCATAAAACGAGAAGTTTCTTTTGGAAAGATAATCTTTTATAACTGATGACTATAAGTTCGTTTATATTGAGACCTTTCAGTAGCAAAAGCTAGCTTTTACCTATCTTAAATTATCTTATCAATAATTTCTTATTGGTGCTTTTTTGTGTTTTATTTTTAGCATTTTCTTGACTAATAAACTTGCCATAAACACATTGCCTTATTTATACTTCTACCTAATGAGATTTTACTTTAATAACATATTTATTATAATTGGTTGATGGTTCAACTTGGAAAAAAGAGATTGATCTCAGGTAAGACAAGTTATGGCAAATCACAAACAATGAAATTAGCAAAATTCATAGAAAATGAAGATATAGTTGTTACTGCAATTAACGTATTTCACTTCCTAAACTACCCTTACCTAATGTGTCTCTGATTGAAGACTATTATTTAAATTCTATAGATTTGTTTTAACTCACTTGGAAGGTGACATTGCTTTTACTATGGTTAATCTGAAGAATGCATTAAAATCTATGAAAGGCGTCAAAAAGGGACATTATAAGACTATAAAGCCAAAAATAAATTCAATATCCTTCGTATTATCTTTAGGAAGAAACTAGAGAGTTAAAGGTTTCATTGTCTTCTAAACTGGGAGCTCAAGTAAGCAGTAGCTTGATGAGCTAACGAAGTTTCTTTTATCCAACAATGTCGCTTGTGAATTAGATCGTGTTTGTTAATTTTAGTTTTGTTGAATAATCTTTGATTTCTTTCCCTCCAAATAGCATAAATTACAAAATTGAGGCTAAGACTTAGACAACTTGATATTTCCCTAGAGGTTGGAAACTCCTTTTTGCCCATTCCGATATATTGTTCCAATATGTCTCATGGCAGTACAAACTTTGAGTATATTGAATACTTGCCCAAATTGAGGCAATGAATATGCATTTGAAGTAAAGATGATCAATATTTTCCTTTTCAATACAACATAGCTCACAAAGAGCATCATTAGATTAACAATCCTATATTTAGTTGTTAATTTTCTCCTAGCTGCAAACTAAGTGATGAAGGATTCAAGGATCCTTTCCAAACAATGTTGAACCAAGGAATAGGTGAGATGGAGGCCTTAAGAGATTTGATGCATAAAGAATTATAGTAGTCTCTGTTGTTGTTTAAAGACCATGTAGGTTTATTAATCGGTAAGAGATTTGACAAATAGTTTGGAAAATATCTCTGGAGCCATTCAACCCCCCTCCCTCACTTGGAAAATGCAAAGACTTATGTTCTATGACACTCCTAACTTGAGCCTAAGAAGAGATTCTAGTAAAAATTAAAAAGATATCTTTTGTAAGGTAGAAGGGACTTAAAAAAGTCTAGTTATCAAACCAGAACCATATATCCTCCCTATTCCCCACCTAAATATTAATGTAAGGGTAAACAACTTGCCTTTTTCTAAAAATTTAAATGAATAGCCAAGATTGTTCTTTCCTTTTTATAGTTTGCTATAAGTTGGAATCCTTGAGATAGAACTCAGTTATCCGTTTGCTCCAAAGTGATCCTCTATCCTTAAACAACCTCCAAGTCCTTTTAGCCACTTGCATTGCTTAAAAAGTTTGGATTGAGGTGAGACCAATCCCCCCTTCTTGCTCCTCCAATAAAGTTGATCCCATTTGATTTTAAATCCTTTGGAATTGTCAGTCTTGCCTAACCAAAGGAAGATTATGCTACATTTTTTAATCTCCTTGATGATTCTTTTCGGTAAGAGTAGATGAGAGCTCCAATGTGTGTAAAGATTGTTTAGAATATAAATAATCAATTGTACTCTCCCAGCATGTGAAAGTGCTCTATTATGCCAAGAGCTAATCAGTTTCTATTATTTCTCCAAAATTCTCAAACAGTCCTAATATTTTAACTTTTTAACATATATGGGAACCCCAAGATAATTAAAAGGCATGTTGTGCACATTCAGAGCAAACATCTGTTGTAGGCTTTCGGTGTTAGAGATGTCTAAGGAGAAATAAATTTTACTCTTGCACAATTTGATGCTTAAATAGAAATATTGTAAAAAATCATAAGAGATTGATGCATGGTTGAAATAGAATCCTGATATGCTCTATAGAATAGTAATAGATCATTTGTAAAACTCATATGAGTAAGAGACAACTCCTTGCATTTATAATGAAACTTGAACTCATAACTCCTATAAGTTTTGAAGCATATGGTCCTATTCAAAATTTCTATGGAAGTGACAAAAAGGTCAAGAGAGATAGGATCTATTCTTGCCTTATACCATTAGAGCCTCTAAATTGCTTAGTAGGATGCCCCATTGATGAGAATACTATAAGATGGGGTAAAAATGGAAAAGTGAACCCAATTTCTAAAAAAGTTGGGGAAACCAAGCCATTTCGTACATTTTAAGATGAAATTCTATTAAGCCTATCCAAAGCTTTGGAGAAGTCAATTTTAATTGCACAACTTTTAATGGATCTGCCAAAATTGTAATCCCCCATTAGTTGTTACATTAAGAGAATGTTATCTGAAATTGATTTGCCATGTATAAAGGCTCCTTAAACGTCATGAATAATCTGATTCAAGGTCCTTTTGAGTTTGTTAGCAAGAAGCTTTGAGATCACCTTATACACGGTGTTACAACATGAAATTTAGTGAACGTCGTTGATGCAATTTGCATTGAAAAGTTTAGTGATTAAACAGATGTGAGTAGCATTAATTTCCCTCAAGGTTCTTCCTGAGCTTAGAAATTCTAAAATAGTTTCCACAAGATGATTACTTGTGATATGTCAGGTTCTTTAGAAGAAATGGGCTTTAAACCTATCTGGGCCTAGAGCTTTCATAGGATTGAGACTAAAAAGAAATGATTTGATCTCCTAGGGTGAAAATAATTGTTGGAGCTTTAACAAGGCATCCTGAGTTAAGGAGATATGAGGACCAATTAGCTCCACAATTTCTTGAAAGTTAGTTAAACCAGATGTACATGAATCTCTAAAAAAGAATTCAAAGTAACTAAAAATCGTTCTCCTCAAAGAAGGTCTTTCAATAACCATATGATTACCATAATCTAGGAGATAGTTGATCTTATTAGCATTTTTCCTTGGTAAAACAGAATTGTGGAAGAAATTGGTATTGCAATCAGCCTTTCTCAATTAGGCTATTCTAGCTTTTTGCATAAGTAGAGAATGGCAATCCTGAAAAGCCTTTATGTAATGCTCCTACTTTTTAGCCTCAGCATTTCTAAAGACAATGTTGTCAGGATTATGATAGCAAGCCTATTGAGCTCTCTTCAACTCCATCTTATCTTCAAAAAACTTGATATAGGTAATGGATTGATTAGCTTTATGAAAAGTCTTAAGCATATTTCTAAGAATCTGAAGTTTTGTCATAAGTTGATAAGCTTTGCAACCTAGGATTATGTTACTCCAAACTTCATGCACTAGTTTCATAAACCCATCTTTGTTGATAAGAAAGTTGAAGAATCTAAATTAGGCTTTGAGGGAGTTTAAGAGATGAAATTTAGAACTTCCATTCTAGAATGATCAAAACATAAGGGAGTTCCAAAGTGGGCATATGACTCGAGGAATTGACTCAACCAAAGTTGATTACCAAGAATACTGCCCAACTTCTTCCTAATGAAACAATTTTTCGGCTACTTATTGCTTCAAGTGAATAAGCTCTCTTCTGATCTAAGATCAGTCACTTCTAGCTTAATAGTATCACTCTCTATTCTTTACCAAGGTTGGAAACATTAATCTTGTATCCCTAAGCCTCTGAGGGATGAAAAACGTAATTAAGATCTTCTGGAATCAACTATGGCTTATTCATAGAGGTTTGGATAGAATATAAATCCTCCTAGAGCTTTGCTCTCTGAAATTTGAAGTTAGCAGCATAAATAATTGTAATTTCAAACTCAATCCTTAAGTCAATAAGCTTGCAATTAAGATGGATGAGTTGATTCGATGAGCTTAGCACAGTAACCTATACTTTTTAAACATTGTAAGCAAATAAGCTTCTACCATTATAGTTATGATCATGATTGAAACCATATTTCCAATCTTTTCCCAAGATTTTCATAACATTATGAAGCTTTTGAACTTTAGTTCTTATTTAAGTAATCCAAGTAAAATTAGATTCCTTTATAGCAAATGATTCTTGACAGGTTATACCTTGTAAGGTTCATTAAAGTCTTTAATATTCTAAAAAATCATATATATGTGAATGATGAGACTATTAACTTCCTTTGGGCTTCCTCCATTTCCTCCCTGATCTTCTGTTAGAAGCTGGAGTGAATTGATCATTCAACTCTCGCCTCACATCCGATAGGCTTTGGTAAGGTGCCTCCTCTTCATGCTCACTATTGAAAGGCTTAGCATTAGCAATTCCCTTCTCCTCTACAAGAATAGTTTCAATCATGTCTTGATTATTATGATATCAATAGAGTTAACTTAGTGTTTTGAGTAGTTTAACCATCAGTTATCCCCATTAACTCAATAATCCCCTTGTAAATTTGCAGATTTGTTTCCCCCTCCGAGGTTTCCAATTGTAAGATAATTACAAAATTCTTTTCCTTTTTCCAGTTTCATTTTCCAAATATAGAAGTCATTCTACAAAAATTGAGGTAGAACCGTAGAACTAAACGGCCACTTAATTAAGAAATTTAAACATGGGAATCGCTGCTACTTTCTAAGACGGCGTCACTATAAACAAGTTTAAATCGCATGTCAACACTATACAAGAGGATTCTGAATTCTGGATGTCCGAACGAGAGATAACACAAAACTTTTCATTCATTTGTTTAAAGAATAGACCAAGTCAAGGGGTTTCCTTTTTTGTACAGAATACAGCATGATGTCCTCTCATCAAGCACATGAATGGAGGGGAAACATGCGAACTATCCCTGTAGGCGCTCGTCTTTGTGTAAGGTACAAAAGAATAAAACAAGCATCAGACCTAGCGATGACGCAAATGAACAAAAGATAGCACTATTTAAAGTAACAAATTATCACAGAGAAACCAAGTATTGGTCTGGTCTCTCATCTTCTAAGTTGCATCCATCTTTACAGAAACGGCAGTGAAAGTCCTCACTAGACAAAATGGATGCAAGAAAAGAGGCATGGCTAGTTGGCTAGGATGATAAAGGTTTTTGGGGTGAAAACGATGAAGTCACTGAACATGATTAGCTCATGGAAAAGAATGACAAATCAAGGAAACTGAAAAGAACCTCCAATTTGGTTGGTATCTGATGGTGGTTTGATTGCCACCCAGAGAAGGGATATGGTGATGGCAATAAGGCCAGACCACACAAACACGATGGTAGGAGTCCTACCCCTTCTTCCCATCAAGCCTTTGGCAAAGGGGTAGAGATGAGCCAAGACCCAGAAGCTGAAGAAAACCCCACCTATTAAACGACTCCACTGTGGTATAACGCTGTAGATTGTTCGGCTAAATCCAACAGCTATCGCAA
This sequence comes from Erythroxylum squamatum, assembly GCA_025629845.1. NCBI lineage: Eukaryota > Viridiplantae > Streptophyta > Magnoliopsida > Malpighiales > Erythroxylaceae > Erythroxylum > Erythroxylum squamatum. Next base: position 9,948,283 of record JAOTBA010000007.1, on the reverse strand, counting down.
TTAAGTTGACCATCATGATGGTGATTGGTGGTATCATCAAGGATGTCCATTTTACCGTGTACAGATCAGCAAACTCATCATCCACATCATCACCAGCTGATTTTGAAGTTAAGGTGAATGAAATTTCAATTCCAGCAACAACTTTCAATAACCCTTGAAGAACTGCGGCAAGGTGGGCACTGGTTCCTCCAATCAGCCAAAATTGCTCATTCCTCCACCACTCTTCTAGCTCAATGCCAGACCATTTGACCTCAAGCACAGCAAGTAGACATAGAGTCACAGTGATTGTCAGTAAGTAAGTGAGGAAAGTCACACTGAGAGTCCGAACGATGAACTGGCCCGAGAAGAGGGAAAGAGCAGGAAGGAAGCAGTAGACAATCAGGAAAACAGAGGTAAAAGGATAGATACCCACATTGAGATACGCTACTCTTTGCAGAATTTTCATCTTAGGGCTGGCTAACAAGGCATTGTTGCGGGAGAAGAAAATTTCAACAGATCCAGTAGCCCACCTAAGGACTTGATGAAGCCTATCGGTAAGATTGATTGGAGCAGTGCCACGAAATGCATCACGCTTGGTCACACAATATACTGATTTCCATCCCCTGTTATGCATTCTATACCCAGTGACAACATCTTCAGTAACAGACCCATAAATCCACCCTATGCGCTGTCCCCATTCAGTCTTGTCTTCATACCAGCAAGAGATTACACTGATTGCCTCTGCAACAGTTGATGCATCAAGAGGCTCGCGGGGAATGGCAAGAGCACCAGGTGGACGTCCATTCTTAACAGCAGGGTGATCTGCAAGAGGACGACCTTGAAATTCTGCTATGGGAATTGAATCGATGAGGAATGCTGAGTTGCCAAACTTTTTGGGAAACAAGGAAAGATTCATTTCCTCATCATCAGAATCTCCCATTCTTAGTGCCCTGTTCTCTTCTGGAGTATTTGCAATTGAAGAATGTTTCTTGCGACGAGAAAAGCAGCAACTACAACATCCTGGGTGATGCTCTTTTGACCGTGGTGGGTCAAAGCCATATATTGCAATCCTTCTAAATAGGCATCCAGTTCCAACATAGACTGGCCCCATAAGACCATCAAGGGCACGCATGTTCACATCAAAGAAAACAGTGTTGTGGTTAGCATATCTATCAGAAGGGTCAATACCCTCAAATCTCTGTGGAAACTGGACATAACAGAGCCGGTCCCCTCCTCGATCCATCATGAAGCACATGCCTTCCCTGAGTGCCTGAGAGTTGTAAATGTAGTGATCACAGTCCAGATTGAGGATGAAAGGGCCATTAGACATTATGGCCGATGCTCGAACAAGCGCATTCATGGCCCCTGCCTTCTTGTTGTGATCATAGCCCGGACGTTTCTCACGAGAAACATAGACAAGTAATGGGAGTCGTATGTCTACATCATTCAGGTCCATGAATTTTGACTCATCAGCAGTTCCTAGTAGTGGTTCATCACTAGGAGGTTTCAACATTACCTACATCAAGTGAAATAAAATCTTATACAGTGGCATTTTTGTTTGTGGATTTCCATGCATGACTGATGCTTTGGTATGACATTGTATACGAAGAAAATTATAACGATTTCCTCCTGCAATAAATAAGGTTTACAGTTTGGATGACCATTCAGTTGATTTGAAAACTTGAAAATTTTGCAATTAACCTTGTACCTGTATTATGCCAGCATGGTCACCCCTAGAATGTTCAGATGAAGGATTCATCCATGTCCCTGGCCAATGTGTACCATCAGCCATCCACGTTGCTTTCGGAATCTTTACAGCCTCCACGGTTTCATATTCCCTGTTTTCTCTCTGAAGTTTCATAGCCTTGATTTCCTCTCGAGCGTGGTACGCATCAGAGCGGCGACGAATCGAGTCTGGCAAGCCATTAATTCGGACCTTGAATTCATCATATTCACGCTTCACTCTTCTACGATCCTTAACAAAATCTGGTCGAACTTTGTTCTTGTAAGGGTCCCTCTTCAAATTGAAGTAAGATTCAGGATTCCTTGGCTCAATAGCATGTTTACGGCAAAAAGGAACCCATATGTTAGCAAAACTTGCTGCTTCTGCCATAGCCTCAAATGTTAGAAGTGCACCTCCATCATCAGAAACATAACAAGCAAGTTTTTCAACAGGGTAATCACAAGCTAGAATTGACAGGATAGTATTTGCAGTCACAAGAGGCGGTTCTTTCTCCGGATCTGCAGTAGAGACAAAGACATCCATACCAGGGAGATCAGATTTTCCCGTGGGATTGCTGGGACTAGGTGTTTCAAATTTCTCCTTCAAGACATTAAGATCGGTAGTACGATTAACTGGGCACAGCTTCGGTAGTTGGTCAAGAAGCCATGAAAAAGCAAACCAGATCTCACAAACAATTGACATTGCCCAAAGCCAAATTGCGTCGCGGTTGGGATTGCTGACCCTCCATTGCAAAAATAATGCGAGAGCAACAATCCGAACAAAAACCAGAAGCCTATTTGAATATATGCACAGAAATCATAAGGAGAGTCATTAGTATTGATAGGTGGTCCAAGCAAAGAACAGCATTTCCTACAATCTATCTTCAAGTTTTATTGAATACTAATTTTGTCATATATAAAATTACAACCAAAATTATAAACTTAGAATACCAATTAAAAATCTACAAGTCAGTAATTTCTCCAGCAAACCAGCTGGAAGGTTCTTTAGAGAGTTCTGTGCAGATAAAATCAATTGATCTCCCTTGTTAAAGTTCTTGACATGGAAAAATGTATAGTATCTCTCCCGTAAAGCAAATAATGGTATTAAAAAACAGCAGAACTTTTTTATCAATAGATATTGCTGTGCATCAGTATGGAATGTTTGACTTAACATTTAAAAACAAAAGTTCAGAAACAAGTGATAGCCCATGACATTCATCTGTATGTTGTGAAGGAGAACAAATAAAATAAAAAACACTATACCGGTATGGGCTGATTACAGCAGCTGGTATCTTCAGTTTCCGAGTAAGAGGCCTCCATGGTTTGTTCATCAAATCCTTGGGTTCAACAGTATCGTCATCATTCCCACCAAAGCCGCCATCATTTGGCCATATAGCATTTCCATACCCATATGTCCCCCTTGTTTCAAACAGCCACCGATTATGATCAAAATCTCCAGTCTGGCTCCTCATCAGTACTGACTTCGTTGATTTCATCAGTGACAATCTCCTCTCCATTTTGGAAACAGTACCTGGAGGAGGAAGTGGAAGGGGCCTCCCATTGTCTACAGCAACTTCATCCAATTCGGTGTTCTTATATGGCTCTTTACAACCTGGGCAAACTCCACCTCCAGTTTTCACAGCATCGATATAGCAGTCCCGACAAATTTTAAAATCACATTCACAAGGAAGGATATCTATTCCACGCTCGTCACTCATTACTTTTGCATCACAACCTGGAATGGCACAAGAGGATCCCCTAGCACCAGCCATTTGGGGATGGCTAGTTTCAGAGTCAATCACTTTGTCCATGAGATGAGCACGAGTAACACTATTAAAACCACCTGTGAAGAGTGAATTTGACACATATTGTTCCTCAACCTTCTGTGAGATGGATGGATCCATAGGTTGATTGTCCGGGGTTGGCGGTATATGCACTGTATAATTCATGAAATCGTGACTACTTAGTTCACTATCAAGATCATCCCTAGAATAGCTGACGTAACGGCCTGAGGAAGTTCTCCGGCCAAATGTCACAGTAGGAGGCAACGGTGGCTTTTGAGAATCAGTGGCATCAGAACTTATTGATAGATTAGATCGGCTAAGTTTGAACGAATTTGATGCCATAGTTTAACAACAATAACGCTGATTACTTCAGATCCTGAAAGCAACAAATAAATTGAACTAAATCATTTCAAATTGAAAGAAAATTATCAGATCCTGGATTATCAAAGTTAAAAACGAAAACTTTCAAGCTACAGAAAGTTCACAACCAAGGACTATTAGAACAAACGAATTATAGATTAACTGAATCTCTATACTTCTTTGCCTTTGCTTGGTAGCAAATAAAAATATGTTATAATGGGGAGACAATCAGCAATCGCCAAAAACTATGCATCAAAAAGACAGCATACTAGGATTGGACTTAACTGGTTAAGGCCTCTTGACCATACCAAAAAACATAAACGCAAATACCAAGCCACCCTCCGAAATTTTCTCAGCGATCAAACACCATTCATCACAATTTAGAAAGAAAGAAAAGAAAATGTTATAATTAGCTAAAACCAAATAAGTATTAACAATTCAGAAGGAAGAACACAAAGTAATGACGTGCAATGAACATTTGAAAAAAAACAAATTGAAGCAGAAATCACAAATATCTCATCAAGAAAACTATTCTAGTGGCTTTTTTTCCGTCAAAAGAAAAACTCGAGATTCAGAAGCTCATTGCCCAAAAAGTATCAAAGCAAAGAAAAGGGCAAGAGAAGAAAGAGCAAAAGAGCAAAAACATTTTCAGTAATATACCATGTCATCGTTGGTGAGCAGGAAAGGGTCCAAACCGTGTAACAAAAATCCAGATGCTATGGATCAAACCAGAAGAAGAAAAAGAGCGGACTCACTCTCTAGAGTTTACAAGCCGGCAACTATAAGGAAGCAATGCAACAGATCGTATAGTCCTGATTATCGCTTAGAAAAGAGTACAAGTGGAGAATGTAGAAACAATCTTCAAAAGGAACGCTTCGAAGTCATCGCCAAACGAAGTATCCCATGAAACGAAAAAGCATCCCCATGGGGAAGTAGGATGGAGAGATAAAGGAGAAGGTTTGGAAGACTGGGTCGTGAACAGCAATTACCGAGCACTAAGTCTTAATACATATTCAAAACAACGCGCTTTGTCCGCACTACGGCAGCTTATTCAAGTTATTTTATACGAAACCCGTTGTTCATGTCATGTAATGAGCTTTTATTAATATACCATTTTAGAGAAAGAGAGTCGGATAGGGAAGGGAAGATTCTTGGTTTTGGGCAAGAAAACAGAACGCGTTAAAAAGCAGAACCAAATGGACAAGGCATCCCTGGAACGCTGGCTCAGAGGCCTGACTGCTTCCTATTTTTGTGTTGTGTATGTATCTATTGTATAATGGTATTGCATTGGACTTGGTATGGAAAGTGTGAGTTCGGACAAGGTCAAAAGACATATGTGTTGTCTACTTCTAAGTCCGGAGGTTCTGTCTGGATGCATGGAGTAAAGTTGGGGCGGAAATGGGAGCAAGGGTAGTTTAGACTTTTGAAAGAAAATATGGGATCATCTTTTGAATTTTGAAGAAACAGCTCAGCACCCAAATAGCGTGCCGGTGTTGTAAATCCGCGTTTCTGGACTTCTAGTCCACTTCCCGCAAACCTGAGTTTTACTTATATTTAATATTAAATTTATATTAAGCAAAAAAAAATTATTTAGTTTCTACTTATTTTTTAATTAAGAAGAAAATGTGATTTTGATTTTTTATCTTTATTTTTGTAAGAACCTCATTTTATTATTAATTAAATAAAAAATATCTTATTGTTAATTTTTATAAGTAGTATAATTTAATTATTCTATTTATTTTAGTTTTTGTAATTATTTTGTTAAAATATAAAATAGAAATTATTCTGAAAAATTAAAACATGTAAATTTTGATAATACTTGATGAATATATTTTATGTTTAAAACATCCATAAAATGCAAACATTTTATAAATTAAATATTAATTTATATATCCACATTAATTTTTAAATTTAATATATATTAATAAATAAACTTTTACATATTATTATTTATTTAATACTTACTTTTCAGTAAAATAAGATGAATTTTTTATTAGTACTTGCTATCTAATATTATATAAAAGATTAAGATACAATTATTTATTTATTTAGATTCTAAATTATATTTTCTCTAATTTTTTGGTGTTTTATTATTGCTAGTAAAGAGGTTGCCGAATGGATACTTGTAAATAGAGATGAACTAAAATGGAAATTGATTAGGTTGTTGAAGCCCTCAAAATTAATTCTAATTTTCTAATTTTGTTGTAGTTGTAAAACCAGATCGAATCCCAAGGGACCTAAAAACCAGTTTCTTACTTTCAATTAAGAAAACAGAGTGGTGGTTATAATTAATTAACTAATTTAATAAAATTTGCAAGGAATCAAAATAAATCCACTGAATATAAAAGTGATAAATTTAAGAGTATTTAATGCTAATTCTAAGGGAAAGATCTCATCTAATTGTAACATTGATTATTGATTTAAGAAGAATAATTTTCACAATTTAAATAGTTACTCTGACATATTAGAATAGTCATACTCAAATTTTCTTAAATTGATTGATTCAAGCATATAATTCAAACCAAAACTTACCATCAATTGATTGGTTATGATAGCATTCTATATCAATTAAATGATAGCAATTAGCTTAATGAAAAAGACTAGACCCTATATTAAATAATTGAGATAACTACAACTATTCAACTTAGTTTTCTTATTTATCATAAGTTAAATATGTAAATTCATAAAGAACATATTTGCTACTTGTATCAATTCTTCATAACAATTACGGATCACTAAATTCATGAATAGTTGTAGAATAATCAACATTAAAGTAATTTGTTAGATTAATCAATATTAATTATTCACAAAGTATAAGAACACATAACAAGAAATATTTGGAGTAAAACATGAATATAAGTTTAGAACAAAACCTCACAAGGTTAAAACTAGAGGCTTGGATCCCCTTGAATTAAAATATTTGGGTTTAGCCACACATCGTCTTATTTCTAACACCAAAAATAAAAGAAAAGATGAAAGATTAAGAAAAAAAAAAGATAAGATAAGATAATATTAAAGAAGGTGGTAGATGTGTTATCCTCTTGTTGTCCTACTAAAAACCTAATCTACTTCTATCTTGCAAAGACTCCTTGTTAAGTCTAAATAGACTTTACGTATCGGATGATTTTGATGACAAACAAAAAGAAGAAAAAATAAAAAGCAGACGAAATACTGTTAATGAAAAACAGACGCAATAAAGAACGGAAGAAAAACAGACGAAGCATAGAAAAGTAGACGGAAGCTATGCGAAGTAAAAAGCTGACGGAAGCTTTAATAAAAAGCAGACGGAAGCAATACAAAGCATAGAAAAGCAGACGGAAGCTATGTGAAGCGAAAA
>JAOTBA010000007.1:9915278-9925681 GCA_025629845.1 Erythroxylum squamatum | reverse complement strand
ATGTAGTGACCTAAAGGAGAAGAAGGCCTCAACTCTTGTGCCGAAGGCTAGGGTTCTACATGCGCTACTCTTCCATTGTGTTCTACTAAGAACAGGAACGAAGAATTTGGAGAGAACGATAGATGAGCAATGCCTGTTTCATCTACTCAACCACCAGCCCATAGATCTTCCACACCTAATCCTCAATTTCATGGTGAAGAGACTTGAATGCCCTACCGTATGGTATGCTACTGATAAGAATCTTTAAAGATTCTGGAATTTTTCTTGAGAGAGGAAACATAATAAAGATGAATATCAAAAGCGTCATTAACGCGACAACTATCAGTAAAATGGGCTTGAAGAATCAAGAAAAAGAGGATACAGATTCCATGAAGAAAGCAAGGATTGAGGGGGAGCGTGTTGTCAAACGAAGTTTGAGTGAAAAGTTAACTCCCACAAGGAAATCAAAATCTTAACCCACTGGAAGAATGTCTACAGAAGTAAAGGAGAAATTGTCAGATGAATAAATAAAAGTTAAGACGACTTCTCATAGAGTAGAAAGCCAGGTGCAACAGTCTGAAAGACAAGTGTCTTTGAAGAGAATGGAGGAGACACTTCATTCAGAAAAATCCAAACAACCAAGACTATTAACCCTGCGACAACAAGAGCAAAAGAAAGGGAAAGGTCTGACTCATGGTGGAGATTCTGGAAAGAAAACACCATAGGCAACTAGATCATTAGTCTCAATTTTGCAATAGGAGCCAGCAAAATTGACTAAAGAAATATAAAGAAAGAGGAAGTTGGAGTTTGAGAAAAAGAAACTTCAACCTCAACAAAAAACCCCTCCTAGGCTGGTAGAAGAAAGTAAGAAGCAGAAGACCAGTCAGAAAAAAAGTACTCCAACTGATGTTCAACAAATGAAAAAGTCTGTTGAACACAGTACAACATAGGTTAATCCTTCTCAACCAATGAGAAAAGAGGATTTGAAACTGAAGATGATTGAAGAAGTTGAACCTGTCAAGAGTAGAAGCTCAATAATCATAAGAGAACCCTTAAGAAGGTCCGTCAAGGTACAATTCGAACCAATCTTGGTAATAGTCGTTCAATACATCTATTGAATCATGGAGAGAAAAGGTTATATGGTGTTTTGCGAGATGAGAAGTCAGAATCATATCCAACACAAATGACCAAGCAGAAGTACACTATTTACGCAATCTAAAAAAGAACAGTGATTAAGATTGTACCTGACATATAACCAAGACCTTACATTGTACGCAATGAAGACAAGAGGAAGAAGAAAATGTATCTAGAAGGGATTACAAGTGATCTGACAGAAGATCAGATAGAAGCAGAAGTGAGGAACATAGATGAGGCATGTTATGCAGCTCAGCCGAAAGGAATCTATGTTTCACACCATATCTCAAGAGCATCAGGAAGTCATTGTGGTCTCTTCACCACTGATGAAACTCTTCAGGTAGTTGGCAGAATAATAGAAGGGCAGTACAGAACCATCAGAGTTGGAGGTATTAATTTCAACTTAGAGACTCTTGTGCACCTAATCATGCACCTTAAACCTTTGAGCTCTATATTAGAGATATACTATACCTTCTTGGAAAACAAGTTCCAAAGCTACCTAGACCTGATGACCTTGATCTTCCTGAAGGAAAACTATCTTTCAAACCTCCTGCTATCATAATCATTGAACTAGATGTCTTACCTTCAGAACAATTTGTTGTTACGAACTTCTTTCCACCAAGAACAACCCAACACGATCCTACTGTTGGCTTAGAAGAAGTTAGTCACATACAACAGAAGAGTTATGAAGCCTTAGTTGAGAAAGTTGAAGAAATTCATGACAAGGTTGATGATTTGCGTGACTTAGTGGGTGACTTACATGAGTAAGTAGCTCATTTACGAGTTTCTTTGGAAGAAGACCTCAAGTTACTCCATACTGATATGCAACGAATGTTCTCTGAGATTTTGAAGTATCTTTGGTCATGATTTTTGATTAATAACAAATAGGGGGAAAAGAGAAGAAGAGAAGAAGAAGAGAAAGATAGGGGAAGAAGAAAAGAAGAAGAGAGGAAGAAGAAGAAGAAGAGAAGAGAAGAAGAAGAAGATAGAGGGAGAAGAGAAGAAGAAGAAGAAGAAGACGAAGAGAAGAGAAGAAGAAGAAGCAAAAGATAGTACTAAATTTTTTTACAATTGTATATCTTCTTATAAATAATACTTGATTATCTTTCTAAAATTATAATTATTTGTTATCATCAAAAAGGGGGAGATTGTTAAGTCAAAATGACTTCACGTCTAATAATTTTGGTGACAATCAAATAATAATATTATTAGAAATAAATGATTGTTTTGATTAGTGTGTTAAGCATGCAGCAAAACACAAAAGAAGCGCGAAATAACACAGAAGAAGAAAAACATAAAAGAAGCACGGAAAAACACAGAAGAAGCGCGAAAAAATACAGAAGAAGCAACAAAAGACAGAAGATACAAAACACAGAAGAAGCAAAACACAGAAGAAATGTGAAAAACACAGAAGAAGCGTGGAAAAACACAGAAGAAGCGCGAAAAAACACAGAAGAAGCGTTGAAAAACACAGAAGAAGTAAAAGACAGAAGAAGCGGCAAAAGACAGAAGATACAAAACACAGAAGAAGCGGCAAAAGACAGAAGATACAAAACACAGAAGAAGCGCGAAAAAACACAAAAGAAGCAAAAGACAGAAGAAGAGGCAAAAGACAAAAGATACAAAACACAGAAGAAGCGCGAAAAAAACAGAAGAAGCGCGAAAAACACAGAAGATGTGTGAAAAAACACAAAAGAAGAGTAAAAACACAGATGATACGAAGACGAAGATACAATAGCATGTCGGACGGTTAGTCAGTGGAGTTAGTTACAGAACTCAACTGAATAACAGTTTCTATAAGAAACAAGAAGCAATTGGAGACGAAGGCTATAAATCCAAGTCGTAGTCGAAGACTGATCAAGTTTTTGAGCTCTTAGTTTTTGAACTTCAACGTTTAGCTTTCAAGCTAAAAATTATGTATTCGTTGTGCAAAACACGAGAGCAATCTTTACTGTAACAAAGCTCGCAATATCTTTCTAGTGAGAGAAAGGAAAAGTTGAAAGCTTGAAGAGGCTAAGAGAGCAAAAATAATACTTTGTGTAAGAGACCTGAAAAGGCTCTGAGAGGGAAAGAATACTTGTAACTTTGGAGAAGTTTAGTGAAATCTCAGAAGAATTCTGAGGACTGGACGTAGCCCAAGGTTTGGGGTGAGCCAGGATAAAATCGTCGTGTCCATCTTCTAACTCTCTACTTTAATTTCTATTGTTCTTATACAAGTATATAGAAGTTATTTGCGATTAATCGCGTAGATACTTTTGTATAACACTTGTGATATTCATTTAAGAGTTTGAAAAAGTTAGTTTTTCAAAGAAATATCAAAGGGGTTTGTATTTAAGAAAATGATACACAATTCAACCCCCTCCCCCTTCTTGTGCATTTTGTATATTGTACGTAAAGACTATATTAACAAGTGATTTACTTCAACAGAAGGACCATAAGTACTAGTTCTAATTGCCTTTATATAATCTAATTTTATAAAAAAGAATGATTGATTTTAAAGATATCCTTAGCTAAATTAAAATTTCAAATATAAAATAACTAACTAAAGAAATAAACAATAATAAAGCAAGCAAAGATAAATAAATCCAAATAAAATTCCTTTAAAGCCTTCCAATTCTTAGAGTTATCTTAATTTAGTGATTAACTCTAGCTTCTTGGATAAGTAGAAATTCCAAAGCTAAAATTGAATTCTCTTTTTAGAAATACAACCCTTATCCTTTAGCTGATTGACCGAAACCTTTTTTTAATTGAAACCCTGGAGAATGCATTATTTTGTTATATGAATTTTCATAATATATTTGACGACAACTCATAAGATTTATGTTGTTTTATCCTTATGATTCGATACAACTTATTTATATCGTGATCTATCATACTTATGATTTCTTAATCCTTATATATGAAATTTGAGATTGAATTAAAATTTAACATATCTTAATTAAATAATAATAAGAAATCATGGATAATTTGCAATAAAATTTAGTTTGGTCACTAAATCAAGAAATCAATACAAAATAATAGTTCTAGGGTTCATCCTATCTAGACCTATATCTCAATTTAGTTAATACTAAAGTAAAAGATATAAAAAAGAAAGAAATTATGATAAAAGAACCCATTCTCATGGATTATTAAATTCTTGAAGTTCTTGGCTGAATCTTGATAAGATTTTAAGCTTTACCTCAAAGGTTGCTTTTTTATTGTGTCAAGACTCTCCAATTTAGGTCCTATTGACTGCACTATGTTCCCCATATTTAATTCCTTAAAGGCTCCCTTTTATTCTCATAAAACCATCAAAAGATCAAAGAGTTTTGCCTAATATGGGTACAAAACAAAACCATAGTAGGCCCTTATCCTTCATAGCTGTATAAAATTCTAATTTACAAAAACATCATTACCACTACTGGCCACCAACACGGTACCATGTTTTACCTGTGTTGACTTAATAGCTCCTCTATTACATATCCGAGGTTTCATCTTTAGAATATAGGTTTGAAGGCTATAAACATGGGTTCATATTCATGTTCATGTTATTTTCCTTTATATGACAAGTTGTTGAAGAACTCGAATGAGCCAAGGACTAACACAGGGTAGAACAAAGTGTCGTGTTTAACTCATTTTTTGAAAATGGCTTTATGTTCAACCCCATGTTTGTCTAAATTTATGCCAAGACTTCTCCAACTTAACTCTAACTTGTTCGAATTCATTTCTTCTTTATGAAGGAAACAAGACATGTAAATAAAATAAAAACCACACTGAGTGCCAAATCATATAAAAATTATCCAAACATAAGCAAAATGCTCTCGAGATCATGCTAAGAATTTACTTATTAGTATATCTCAAAACTCACATTATGAAAGTTTTGGATCTCTTTCTAAGCTTTCCATAACATTATGAAAGTTTTGGATCTCTTTCTAAGCTCTCCATAACATTTTAAATCATCTTAGTTAGACCTTATATGAGAAAGTTATGTTAATTTTAGGATTGAATTTTGAAATTATCTATGAATGTCCAAATAACTTTACTCTATGCTTAACACCTCTAGTTGAATCGTAAATCAAAGTACTTATAGGCATAACATAGTTGCAAAAGACTAGATATTAAGAGAGATATGTCATTTTGCATTCTTATCATCACTATCATAGAAACTCATATAAAAAGTTACAAGGGCCAAATCAAAGGTTTAAATGTGTGGAAGGCTAACACAAGAAGATGAAGATCGCCATAATTAGAGAGAATATGGTAGAAGATAAATAAGCTACTGGACCTCCTCAGACCCTGCGTCTCAACAGGATTTTATTGGGTGTTGTTGTTGTTATTATAGAGAGAATGATAGGGTTGAAACAAATAGTGATTATGATGATGTTAAGTCCATGCTAACACTTAAAAGTATTAATAATACTGATGGAATTAAGTATTTTAGTAAATGGATAAGAACTAATGGCAAGGAGGCATTAAGAGTTCTAGTGAAGGAGGATGACATGGAGTTGTAGATAGAAAGTATCTTCCAAATAGGATGTCATATGAGCAATATGTAACATAATTATTAATAGAGGGAATTCTGTTAATGTAGTTAATACAACACTTGTGGAAAAGTCGAAGTTGCCCACATTGAAACATCTAAGATTATATAAGTTGGAGGGATTTATTGGGTATCTGAATATCAAAGTGACTAAACAAATGTTGATTTTGATTTACATTAGAAAGTATGAGGGTGAAGTTCTTTTATGACGTGATGCTTATATAAGTAAGGCATAAGTTATTGAGGAGACTATAATAAGAAAAGTCTTTCACAACGGCTTCAAGAATAAAGTATTTTTTAACCTATTTCAAAGAAGAAAAGCTAGACAATGTATTGGCCTAAAGATGTGGTTTCCACGACTTTAAATTAAAACTTGGATCCTAAGTTTTGGGTTGTATTTCATAGTCTGAATTGTGTTTCCAAGCTTGTAGCTTGTGTTGTAACTTTTGAACTCCTTGTAATTCTTTTGAAAGGCTAAGCCTTATTCTTTTAGAATATATATTTTAATTTTCAAAAAAATTGGTTACTCTAGTGCCCTTTATACCTAGTAATTCTATAATGACAAATTGAAATTGGGAAGTAAGAAGGAAGAATATGTTACAACAATCAACATATGGATGAGGCATATAGTATTTGATTGTGATGATGATTTGGGTTGAATTCTTTTGAGAAGAGGGGGAATGATTTGAGCAAAACTTATAATTAAAATCCTAATCAAATTAGTATGTTAGAATTTCAATTTAAAATAGTAATTTATAATTCTCAATAAAAGTAGTATTAAGACTACATTCTTTAATCTAAGTAGACATAACATGTTCATTCTTATACAAAGGGGACATATCTTATTAATAATATAAAATCTTAATACATTGTTTGGATTATTCTATATTTAGAAGATATTTCTCATTCATTATTTTTCATTAGACTAACCCGAAATTTATCAAAGTCCTCTTTGTGACTTTTAAAATTTTTATATATTTAATTATTGGTGTTTTAATAACTACAAGGTACTTCAATTATCTCTTTTAGTAACGTTTTAGTTTTATGCTTACATTTTCTAAGATTTACTTTTAGGTGAATTTTCATCAATGGATGAGTATTGGGATACTTTTATTTACTTTCTAATTATTAAACGTAAAATATTAATAATATTTATATCTTGTTATCATTAAAATATAAATTAGAAATTCTTTATGTTTAATAATTAGTAATCCCATAATTAATTAAAATGATATTAACGACTAAACAAAATTTTTATTAAAAAAAGAAAATTAAAACTGTGAAAAGAAATTAAAAAATTAGTACGAGATTCTAAGAAACTTTTAAAGAACTAATTTGAATATTGATGACAATACGTGAGATCTCTTTCAATTCTCTCTTTTTGGTATAGTTTCATCTTGGTGTTTATTTCTTAAAATTATAGATTAAATCCATATCATCTTAATCAGTTTATATTAAAATAATGTCTATTTAAAAGCCAATCCAAATTCCAAAAAACACGTCCAAAATTGCCACGCTTAAGGCTATGTTTGGTTAGACGTATGAATTTTAATGGAATGGAATAAAATAGAATGAAACATAATGATTTATAATGGAATGAGATTTAAATAGATGTAATATTAGAACTTTTTTATTTAGGAGAGACGAAAAGGTTCATAATGTAATATTTATAGTGAAATGTTATTTGGATGAAGGATTTATAATGTAATATAGTGTAAAGCCATTCCATTAATAAACATCCAACTAAACATAACCTCAATTTGAGTATCGCCTTTATCAATTAGAACCTTTGGAAAAAGTTCAAGGTTAAAACTATGTCGTTTTGTAAATATTTCCAAACAAAAATAGTGGCAGGGTGAACTTGGAAGTGCAAGAATGAGTGGGTGTTATAAGTAACCTAGCTGTTTGTGGGCAACTGTTGATAGAAATTAATTCGCCACTCACCCGCAGCTCATACGAGGCCTTCGAATAACAGAAATTGGTTATAGAAATGAGAGAGAAAGTGTTACAAAGAAAGGCACACAGAGAGAGAAACAAACATCATTATTTCATAACAAATATATTATACACAATGTGGGAGACACACTTTAATACATTACACGAGTCATTCCCTACACTCGAGTACATACGTCATTCCCTGGTCTTATTCTAAACGTTGCGTATAAGCTAACTAATATTCCCGACCTTCGGCGTTTTCTGGTCATGCTCCTTCGTCTTCGATAATCTCCGCAACAATCCCCTTCCCCTTAATGTCTTTGTCTATCAAATTAATTTCCGGAAATCGCTTCTGGAGGTCGAAAACATACTCCCATATAGTGCCAGTGTTTTCCCTATCTGACCATTGAATTAACCATTTTCTAACTACCCGGTTGTTTCTTTTGGTAATCCGTCTGTCCAATATTGCTACTAGAACTCATTCTACAGGCATAAGAAATTTTGGTAGCGATGAAGAAGTATGGTCTTGACCTTCATGCGCCTTTTTAAGCTGCAAAACATGAAACATTGGATGTATTGCTACATCAGTTGGGAGTTCTAGCTTATAAGCCACCTCTCCAATACGTTGAATCACATTGTATGGTCCGTAGTACAGTGGAGATAGCTTCTGATTGCTCCTCCTTTGTAAAGAGAACTGCCTGTATGGTTGTAGTTTTAACAACACCGTGTCTCCAACCTTGAATTCTCTCTCTGAATGTTTAGAATCCGCGTACTGCTTTATGCGATTTTGAGCTCTCTATAAATGAAATCTTGTGACATTAAGCATAGGCCTCTATTCTATAAAACTCTATCAACTTCTAAAACCTTCAGGTCTCCTGCAATGTAAGGAGTATACACAGGTGGCAGATAACCTACAAAACTTCAAACAGAGTAGTATTAATGGCAGCTCGGAAAGTGGTATTGTACCACCATTCCCCCAACACCAACCATTCTCCCTATTTCTGAGGTGTTTCACCACAGAAACAGCGCAAATTGGTCTCGAGAATCTTGTTTACTGCCTCTTTCTGTCCATTCGTTTATGGATGGTATGTGGTCGAATATTTCAGCTTAACCCCTACAACCGAAGAAGCTCTTGCCAAAATTTACTCAAGAAAATCTGATCTTTGTCACTAACTATGGACTCCGGGATTCCATGTAACTTAAACACGTTATTAAGGAATAATGCAGCTATATCACAAGCGGAATAAGGGTGCTTGACAAGAAAGAAGTGAGAATCTTTTGTAAACCTATCTACCACCACCAATATAACAAACTTCCCCTTCGAAACAGGTAAACCCTCCACAAAATCAATACTCACCTCCTTCCAGCTTCCATTTGGTATCCTGAGAGGTTGCAGTAAATCGAGATAAGCAGAGTTGTTGTATTTATTTCTCTGACAACTCATACAGTTCTGAACATAAGCCCTCACATCACGATCCATGCCCTTCCAGAAAAATATTTTCTATAGCTTCTTCGTAGTGACAACCGCACCTGCATGACCTCCCATAGCATCGTCATGACTAATGCCAATGATCTGTTGACGGAGTCTCGAGTTGGTCCCTTCCTTCCATTCGTACGCACAAGATTTAGCATCGCCAGATTCCAATTTCTTGATTAAGTCTCGAATTACTCCATCTTCCTGCCATCTCTTTTTTATTTCTTTTAATAGCTCACCCTGCATCTATGTTACTAATATCATTAACATTTCTGGACTTGTGATTCTTGAAAGGGAGTCTGCGGCGTGGCATTCTCTTTACCACTTCGGTATTGCACTTCAAAATCATATCCCAAAAGCTTCAGTAGCCATGATTGTTGAAACGGAGTTGACAGTCGTTGTTCCAACAAGTATTTTAAACTCTGATGACCAGTTCTGACGATGAAGGTCTAGGAGTCAGGTAGTGATGCCACTGTTTGATGGCCTTAATTATTGCCAAGAACTCCTTCTCATACATGGATAACCCATGATGCCTCCTTGCCAATGACTTACTTAAGAAGGCAATGGGATGGCCTTCTTGTTGCAATACCGCACCGATTCCTTGTCCACATGCATCGGCTTCGATTACAAATGTTTTGGAAAAGTCCGGTAATGCTAACACCGGAGCAGACATAATTGCTTTCTTCAAGCTCTCAAAAGCCATCTGTTCCTCCTATTGCCAGCTCCAAATGGATGTTTTTTCCTTCGTAAGTAGTTCTGTTAGGAGTTTTATCGTCACCCCATATCCTTTAATGAACCTCCTATTATAGCACCCCACTTTCGCAAGACCCGAACCCGACATTGACAGTGATATCCGAGTTCGTGCCCGCGAAGGTAGCATGTTAGAACATTCAATCATTCGCAAACCAGTATAAAATCTTTTTTTTGAAACACTAACATAGACGGAAGTCCATTCTCAATTTGGGCCAAATAAAATTGAAAGTCGATAAACCAATCCCCTTTGGGCCTTTCGGGCCCAGTCCATACACAAAACACTTACAAACATTTCCAATTGGTACAATTATAAATATATAGCAATATTCGCATTTAATCAATCCCATTTACTCAGATTCCCGTGCTTCATCACTTATTACAAATTGAAATATTCAAAAACACTTTGTACGGAAATCACGGAATACACTTCATACAAAATAAAAAGATCCTAATGCAGACGCGAACTGATCCCAAACTCTAACTTTCCCCTGTGTGCAGTAAGCCTACTCCCGTTGCATAACGGGGTATTCTCCTGAATCCTGAAAAATAGATGCAAATTTTGGGTGAGTTTTGCGAACTCAGTGAGTGACCATCATTGATGGTTCACCC
>JAOTBA010000007.1:9845259-9875149 GCA_025629845.1 Erythroxylum squamatum | reverse complement strand
GTGTCAACTCTCTCAACTTTCTCTATTTTCTTTACTGTGATTTTTGATATTTCACTTACGCAAGTTTTTAGAGAAACGTTTATAAACAAAAGTGATATTAATTCTGAACTGAACAATTTTGTGTTCTAATCAACAAGTTTTCTTCAAGAAGGGATTAACGAAAAAGATTACACAATTCAACCCCCCCCCTTCTTGTGTGTTTGATTATCATTGTATTAACGTGTTATTCACTTCAATGTGATGGTGTATAAATATGAAATTTATGTTTAAGTAGTATTTTCATTGTATGTCTTTTTATGTATAATGGCTCGGGAGCTGTGAATCAAGGAGCTCTTATCGAGGATTGTTGAAGTGAAGAGAGTGTACACCTTATTTGAGGTGAGTTGGGAAAACCATATTTCTCAAATAGGATTAGAACATCCTAAGATAAGCATGATGACTTGTATGTGAATTTTGAACCTAGGAAACATATGATATAATTGAATTTCAAGTGGATGCTAATATGCTTAGGTATTTAATAAATGGCATTGTTTTGAACAATTATACATTTGGAGTACAAAAATATGGCTTTTATTTTATGAGAAAATGTTTTGGAATTTACATATGCATAATCGAGTCATGTATGATGCTTGTTTTTGTTCTCTTTTGGCTTAGAGCCATGATAAGGTTTCAATTTATCGGTTGAACCGATAAATAAAGGCATAATGCCTTACTTGATTTTTGTACTTAGTTGTTGTATATGATTTTTGTGATTGGTGAGGAAATGATTGGCCAATCGTGTGCTAGGCACAACTGATTAAGCGACCTCCATACCCTTGACGCTGGTATATTAAAGTCGAGTCGCCGTATCGACATCTTTCTACGCGACTTGTGGGTGATTCCACACCTAGGGTCTGGACACCGACGAGGTCATCACCTAGGATCATGACGCTCTTGTCAATTATAGTCCGAACTCACCACGGATCAAAGCTGAGTTAACACCGAGTATCAGTGGGTGTGCACATTAGTTTGGCCGACTAATGGTGTTACACATGATTGTTTTGGCTTATCCTGATACTAGTTTTCTGTCGAGATTTGATTGATACATATGATGTTTTTATGCTTTTGTGTGCTGGAATTGGAACCTATGTTCACTACATGAGTGAGTTAATAGCCTAGGCCTATATGGTTCCTAGCTAGTATACGTTGAGTCGTAGGCCGGGTCTATGTGTTTTCTATATGCTGTATGTTTGCTTTATAGGTCATTTATACCGTCCTGGTATGTATCGAATTCTATTCGTGATCTATGCTTTTTCCTACTCACTGAGTACATAGTGTACTCATCCCCCTCCTCTTTCCAACCATGCAGGTTAATTTAGTGAGCTTAAAGCTCTAAGTAGATCGTGTGGTCTTTTGATAATTTCGGGATATTACTACACGTGGGTGTAGTTTCTGCTTTGTACTTTAGTTGCATAGTGGCTTATGAACTGCTTTACTGTTTTTCTTATGTTGATATTTTTTATAATTTTATAAATTTTGTCGTTGTAAAAGACGTTATGTATGAACTTCGATACTGTGGTTGAGGTTGCTTTGAGTGGACTTTATAGTCTTGAAGTTGTGGTAAAGTTTTTGGTGTGAACATAGAAGTGTGTTTAAAATTGTTTGCATGTTTTGGGATTGCTAAAATACAGCCGTTGTGCTGCCCAAATTTTTCAAAAAAAAAGATATTCAGTTAACCTTGCATAGTTAGATTAAGGATACCATGAGTGTCCTTAGCCCGAGAATGCGGCGGTTGTCATGGGCCTGATGTGGTATCAGGTCGTGACATTTCAAATGCGACTTATTTCGTATATTTTGATGTTTTAGTCTATTTTTGAAACAAAATGACCTGGCTAAGACCAAAAATTAACCATAAGATATAAAAGAATAAAAAGAGTCCAAAATAATCAACCACCATCTTACCAAATTGAGATTAATTTAAGGAAGATCAAGAGGAGCACTAGTTGTCCAACATTTTCTAGATTTGCAGATTAAGGTCAAATCAATTTTTCTTTCTTTCCTTTTGTTATTTTCATTAATTTGATGTGTAAATTGGATTGGAAGATGTTATACACATTGATCATGTTTTAAATTCATATTAGGATTTGTTCTTGGCTCATTTTGTGACTTGATCATTTTTATCTCAATGCAATGTTTTGGGTGTCATGATATTTATGTTTGCTTATGCTTTTACAATAAATCGAGAGAGTGAGTCAAAAGAGATCTAATTAGGTTGGTAATGAGAGTTAATGACCTAATAAGTCATAAAAGTATCTAATTGATAATCATACGAAGAGAGATCTTGTGTGAGAACTTGATTATCCGATTGATTGCTTAAGAACAAGCTGAAAATGTTAAGTTGTTTTTATCAATTGAGAGATTGGAAATCTAGAATTTTGTTACCAATTAGGGATTATTAATTGGTGTTAAATGATTAGTCTTGAGAGAGAATAATCAACCCTTCGAAAATTTAGGATGGACACTAAATTGAATCAAAATTGGTTAAAGGGACAAAATAACCTAAAACAAATCCTAGACTTTCATATTTGATCTTTCTTGTTTTATTTTGGCAGCTCATTTGTTAAGTGGTTAAGTGGTTAAGTGCTCAATTTTGTTTGATTGATTTAATTTCTGATTATTTCTTTCCATTCAAATCACATTTTAAAACCTTAGACAAAGTTAGGTTCATTCAGCTTTAGCTAATTACTCGTTGGATCGATATCTTAATTACTTAAAGTTTACAATTCGTATACTTGCAGATATTGAGAGATTTATATTAGGTAAAACTTGCTCAACAAGTTTTTGGCACCATTTCCGAAGAATTAGTTTAGGACTTTTTGAATTCCTTTGATTTAAGGAATTATTTCTCTTTCTTGTGATTGTGGTACTCAATCACAAGAAATTAAAAAAAAAGAGAGAAAGAAGTTTAGGTGCAAAGTAGAAGATACATCAATTTGGACTCCACAAGGCAACGATGAAGAATCTAAAAAGTTAAATGCCAAAAAGAGATAGAACGATGATGGAGGAAATACATCATGGAGAGTAGAGGAACCTTATGGACTTTATGAGCCTAAGGTTCAATGCCTATCATCAAGGAATTTCACGACCACCAATGGAAGCGACACACAATTTATTTGAAGAGATGGAGAACAATAGTTGTCTTTAGACATCAGAATGAAATAGACAACAGTCAACCTTCTTGGATCCAAAAGGAGTGATTATGGTAGATTCAGTGGCAACATTGCAGGCTAAAATCAACAACCTCACTAAGGAATTGAATAGCTTGACAGTTGCCTTGTTCTCTCCATTTAAAGCATTTCAATTTAACAACTAAACATATACTATACTACCCACTAAAACATTATACAATCTACAACTATCAGGTTCCATTCTAGAAAGCTAATCTCATAAGATGTGATCTCGTCTGATGAATTTTATTATTCTAAAATTTTGAGTCTTTGATCTTAACAACTGAATTACATAAAGCATTATCTTGCCTTGTGATTTTTTTTGGTAAATCAGTAAATTTTATACAAATACGAAAATGTTATATACAGAACTAGAAATTTTCAATAGAAATCTCTTACCAACCAAAAGGAAAAAGGTAGTGCAAAATCTTAAGCACTACCACCAACACTCCACTAACTTCCTACCAAGAAACCTTATAAATCTAGCTCTTTAACCTAGTAATATAAATTCATTAGCAGACATTCCAAATCTTGCCTTATGAATTTTAGTATTCTAGACTTTTAAGACTCGTTTCCCCCTTAAGCCAATAAACTAAATTATAGAAAAAAGCAAATGGAAACTATATATAACTAAAACAAAACTAGGAAAAGATACATAGTTTAGGTTACATCCCAAAACGTAAAATTGTCTAGCATTGTTATACTTGACAAGGCTTTTCCTTCTCAAATTTCTAAGTATTAGGGAAGTTCCAAATCAAAATCCAGCATACTTGAAACTGTCAACTCCTCATAAAATGGTTTTAATCTATCCAAACTATTTATTTCCACTGTACTATGAGGAAATATATTAGTGATAATAAAAAGGCCAAGCCATTTAGAACGTAACTTACCTAGAATAAGCTTTAATCATGAATTATATAATAACACTTTCTGTCCTACCTCAAATTTTTTCCTCATGATCATATTATCATTAAACAATTTTGTTTTCTCTTTGTAGATTCTCGAATTGTCATAATTGTCCAACCTTAGTTTCTTTAGCTCTTGCAATTGTAATTTCCTTTCCTCCCCGGATTTTTCCAAATCCATGTTACAATGTTGCACCATCTAAAAAGGTTTGTATCAAATATCTACTAGTAAATGAATAGCTTTACTAAAAAATAATCAATGAGAAAACATTCTTATCAATTTTTGGTAGGCTATATGTACAACCAAAGATCATCGTTTAGACGTAAATTCCAATCCTTTTGACTAAGATTCACAGTTTTTCCAAAATAGATTTCACTTCTATATTTAATTCTTTTGCTTGTCTATTTATTTGTCGTTTTAAGGGAGGAGAAATGTAAGGAACCAACATAGACCTTAGAAGGATTATAATATGTCTAAGGGGTATTAAGAAGTGAGCATAAAGAATTAAGCGTATAGTAAGGGAAATAATGGTAATTAATTTAAGAGACAAGGATAAATAGGTAATTTCTTCATTTAGGTATAGACATGAATAATTATATGTGAGTTATGGACTAGAATGAAATCAACTGATGAATTTATATGCCAATGTGGGAATTAAAGGAAGAAAAGGACCAAATGTGCAATTTTGCCAAAAATCAACATTTGGACCAATGGGGTCGAAACATATGTGTAAGACTAGAAACTTCTTAAAGTGGGGAGAGGGATGTGGGAGAGGGATGTGTATGGAGTGTTTAACTCCAAAATTTTCTCCTCACCTCCTTTCCATTCCATCTCCTTAATCACATCATTTTACATAAGGAATCATGCTTGTGGTTTATGGTTCCTAGGTGAAAATCAAGGTAAACGTTTGTGGTTTTTTTTCTCATCTTCTTGTTTCTTGCTTTGCTCATGACGAGCTGGAATTATAAGGTTGGATATGGGATTGAGATATGTTTTTTTCAGTGTTCTAGTTGGTAAATCAAGCAAAGCTAAAGGGGAAGAGAAGGAAAAGTACTAAAAGAAGAGCTAATTGGCAAATTTCAAGGTTTAGGACTCCAGTTAGTTAACTTTTCTAAAAAGATTGATTTAGACATAGGATGGTTGCTGGAATAGTGATTTGGTGTTGCTTTGCATAAATTGGTTGAATATGACAAGAGAGAGTAACGTTTTGCGAAATTCTGACATAGGTTCTCAATTCACTCAAACCAGTCTTATTGTTTTATCCATAAATTGACCTACAAACCTCCAAGATGGGTGATTACAATTGGAAATGGAACTTAATACATAGAACCAAAATTATCTAGAATAGACCCAAACCTAATTTTGGCTTAAGTTATTGGAATTTGAGATCGAAAATGATGACCTGATGTTGCCCCCGTATTGGAGCAGCTTGCGATGTTTGGTACTTATATCATGACTTAGAAGTCCAAATGGCCTTCTCTTTAATGATATGGAAATTAAAGACCTATTAAAACAAATGTTTAAAAGACCTTAAAACATAATTTGAATGTTTTATATGTGAAAACTCCTAAACAAGTGGACACTTTTGTGTGATTTACTTTTGGACTTATTTGCTTGCCTATTTTTAGACCCACCGTGTGCTTAGCCAGTTTTGCACTATTTTGAGTGCTTTGCTTCCATGTTTCTTTCACTGAACCATACTAGAGCCTTTTCTAATGTTTATGAAAATTTGAAAACACCTAGAAATAAATGAAATATGACTTACCATATTTGAATGAGGAGATGATTAAACATTGAAATTTAAGAATGAACATAATGCATGCTAAAGAAAATTTACATGTACATAGATGATTTATAAAAGCATATTCATTACTTCTATGCGTGTAGTATGACTATACAAGTTCATATACTAATTTTGTGGAGATAATTAAGTACAACTTAACATGTTTTATATTAAATTAGGTATAGGAATTTATATACTAGAATTATGTGAATGTACCTCGAGAAACTTAACTGAACAAAACATATACAAAATAAATCATACCAGTACTTGTGATTTGAATACTATCCTAGTTGTGATAAGTTATGACTTTCATGTATGAACTTAAAAAAAGAGTTTATTTTTTCAAAGGAATATCATGTGATTTGTCAACATATTAATTATGAAATTGGCAAATAATTAAAGAAAATGTTACAATGCATGTTTCATTATCTTGGAGATGGACAAGTAGGCATGCCTATAAGGTTACAACGAAACTGCTATAGTTTGACACCACCGGTGTCTTCATTTCTAGACCATAGCATCATTATAGTTCAATACCTTTAGGTATCTAAAGTTTGACGCCTTCGGGTATTCACAGTTCGATATCTTTAGATATCCACAGCTCCCGATATCCACAGTTTGATATCTTTAGATATCCACAGCTCCCGATATCCACAGCCACAAGAATGTGCAAGCCTAACATAGAAAAGAAATTAAACTGTTATAAATAAGAGATATAATATGATAACATGCATAATTTGTATTGATGAGCTTTGGAAACCAATATTTAGCTTATAAATTTGAATTTACAGCATATGGTTGAAGCATATTTGCATTATGTACTTTGTTTAATGATTCCATCATTGTTTACATGAGATTATGATATTCATGAATGTGTGTGTGCTTGGTGGATAATTGTTATGAGTGGTCATCCAAACTAAGTGTTTTCCTACTAAACTTTCAAGCTTAGCACGGGTGTTAATCCGTGTAGGTCTAAGTAATAGAAGTAAGGCATAGGGATCATCTACAGGGACTAAAGCTAATCATTAGAAGTAAAAGTACCTTTGGACGTGTCTTTTGATTAAAGAATGGTTATATATGTAATGAAGGAAATTGTAGTTTCTTAACAATTTGTGATTAAGAATTTAAGTTGTGTCTAATATCTCTTTTGGATTGCCATATTAATGCAATGATATAATACTACTTTTAAATGATATTGTTAAGTGATATGAAGTTTTATAATATGTACATGTGTAGCATTGAATAGAATTGTATGCCATGAATGTATGTATATGAATTTTCGGTGCCATGTGTATGGGTGGCTTAAGGTTCCGTATAGGGGGTGTTACTTGTATAAAATCATTCTATGTAGGATAAATAATCTCCTCTAAAAGTTTCTTTATCCTATTTGTAACAATTTTTTAAACAATTTTGTAAATATAATTACACCATGATATGGAATGAAACTAATTGATATTTAGTGTGTTGGAAGATTTAGGAAGACAAAATTATGTCTTGCTCATCTCAAAGAGCATTCTGACACTTTGAAAAAATTCTTTGATGTCCCTAGTTACCATATCTCCTATTATTTCCCATGTTTGTTGTAGGAACCTATTGTTGAATCCATCAAGGCCAGGTTATAGGTGGAAGGATAACAAGGTAGCTTTAATCTCCTCACCAGTGATCTCCTTCAATAGATCTATATGTGCATGTGTAAGGCAAGCTCCACGAATTTTATTTCTAATCTCCTCAAATGGGGGAATTCTAGAAAAGTTAGATCCTAGTAAGCTTTTATAATGATTATAAGCTAAACATTTCAATTCATTTTGAGTTTTATTTGTTCTCCTTTGATTGTCCTAGAGATTGAGGATCCTATTGTTGTTCCTCCTAGCCTGGATGCAATTATATCAGTATTTGGCCTTTTTATCTCCCTCTTTTAGCCAAAGCATTCTATATTTTTTGTCTCATCTAAGTCTTAACTGTTTAGTGAACTCTTATATCAAGTTTTCTTCTAGTTTTTTTTTACCTTGATATCACCAAGGTTAGATGTGAGCTTTCTTGAAAAGACAATAGAGAGGCTAAATATTTGGTTTTGATTACTTTTATTGAGTTATTTTTTCTTTTTTCAATTAGAATGGTTTAGCTTTAATGACCTTAAAATTTTGCATACATTGGAAGGATGGAGATCACCTTTAAGAGACCGTAGGTCCCTTCAAAACTTTTTTCTCTAAACCCTGTAATGTTTAAAATAGTATTGAAGATTTTGAAAGGCAATTTCCTTATATTGGGATAATGACCCTCTAAGATAGTAATAGGGAAATGATATGAGGTATGGCATTTCCCAAAATAAGCATAGTTATGGGGAAAAGTGATTAGCGAGCTAGAATTCACTAAGAATTTATCCAATTTCTTTTGTAAGCTCTAGTCTCATGCCTGTTTATTACACCAAGAACGTGTTACTAATATATTTGCAGTCTGCCACTCCTATATCCTAAGTGAGGCTTTGAAGTTTGGAAAAATTATTTCTAGTGCTCCTACTACTGCCTCTAATTTCTTTAAGGGATAGAACATAATTGAAATCCCTAACTATGGCCTAAGACTTAAAAAAAATTGCATCGAAGGCCCTCAATTCTCTTCATAAGTATTATCCCTAGAATTACCAATTGGAAGCATAAATAGTAATAATGGATAGAGGGACGTAATTTGTATATCTAATTAGCTCACATTGTAAAAATTGATAAGTACAAACCAACTAACAAGTTGTTATTTAATAGGATTAAAGGATACAATTAACCATTTAATGTTGTTAAACAATTAGAAAGTGAGTGTACATGTAAATTAAAAGGAAAAAAAAGGTATTTTAACATGTCAGAATCATGTAGACATTAGGTTCTCTAATTCCTCAAAAGTACATCCGTTAAGTAACCTTATGGATGGTTCACTTTAAACACCCTTTTATATGTTATTCACTTGAAATTTTTCTTTAGATTGCATATAATTCATGTAAATTTGTATATACATGTTTTTTTGGTTATTATACAATATAAAAATGAATTACAATTCATTAATTAAAGATAAAAATATTTGTTATCTTATTAATTTATATGATATATTTCCCTTATATCTATGACCCAATCATCTATGCTTCTTTGACTCTCACAACATTCACTTATTAAAGGCAATTACTAGTAAAATTAATGTATTACAAACATATTTATGCCTTTAATTTTTTTTTCTTATGAATATTCTCATACTCTCCTTTGTTTCTAATTGCTGGGTTATCTTCTCTTATATCTTCATTTTCCAAAAAGCTAATTATTTCTCTAGGTTCAACAATTGGCTTGTATAACAAATCAATAATGTGTAACCTTATTTCATAAAATTTTTATAGTTAGGTGTAGATCTCTTTGTATACACAATTGTTTTAGGTGCAAGTCTCTTTTAATATATTGATCCTTCGAGAACACAATCACTTTTGTGGTGAAAGGACACTATATTAGACTCTACATATTATATTTCAAGGTTAGAAAAAGTTAAAAATTTTTGATATTTTCAGTATTGTCAATCATTGTCTCGTGATTATTTTTGAACCATGTTAAACATTTAATTGTTTGTGGAAATTTTTGTGAATGATTTCACTTATATTTAATTACATTTAGTGATGGAAGCTTTGAACATTATGAACAATTCTAATGGTTGCGTAGAAATAAATGAAAAGAATGGGGTATCGAATAATACCATAAAGATGCATTTTGTAACATCTTGTTTCCATACTAAGGGTTGGAACCTTAGATTTCTATAATTGAGAAAATAGGAATGAGAGATTAGAAAAATACATTCCATGCTCATGTATAATGCTAGCATACACACACGTGAAATTTGATTATTGCACATATTACAATGAATTGTTCATGTACTCATTTGACATTTTTCAGGTATAAATGACTGTTTTAATGGGATTATAATGTGAATTATTGATTATGTGTCTTAAAAATTGAGTTGGAGTGTATAAGTAGTGAATTAGAATTTTTGGTGAAATATGAAAAGTTTCCGAAATTAAGGGTATTTTTTGGACTAGAAAAATGCCAAGTGGTAGAACAATTGATAAATGGCAGTAGAAATAAGAGTCAAATGGCAGTGAAAATTTTTATAAATGACATTAGGATTTAATGACAAGTACCATTGAAAATTGGGTTAAAAATTGGATACAAATGGACTAGTTTTTTTAAAAGAACCAATTAGAGATCACAATAAGATGACAAGTGGCAAGTGTCACAACACTTGCCACTCACCACTCACGAATTTGACCCAACTTAAAGACCGTCTTATAGTCTTTCACTTTTCCACTTACGAAACATGCTTCATTTCTTTATCTTCTTCAATTTTCTTCATCTCTCTCCTTCATTCACGACCATCCCACCTCACCCTCATCATATTGATTTTTGTTCAACTCTTTCACTTTGTTTCTTCAAGATTCATTGTCTTCTCCATCTTGTCACTAAAAGAACCAACCTATTCTACCTTAAAAGGATGATGATCGTATATGTTGGAGGAGCTAGGGTTTCATAGTGATTGAAGAAGCTTTAGGTAAATCAAGTAAGTAACCTATTAATCTTCATGGCTTTGATGAATGAAGCATATTTGATGATATTTAGAGGTTAAATATTCAAAAAATGAGGATGGGTACATGCTAAAACGTGAATGAGTAATGTGGTGGATTAATTTCTTGCTTTGGTGTTTTGATGGGTAATAGATTATGGAATGATATAATGTTGGATTAATTGAGTAAATGGTCATTTGGCCTTCATTTAGGCTAGAATGGGGCTTGAATTGAACCTAGAATGATGCTTGGATTAAGTGCCTAATGTGTGATATGTATGAAATGATAATTGGGGTTATAACTTAGTGAATGAATTGATAATATCAAAGTACCAAAGGCATGAGTATAATGGAAATGAAGATGTTCATATGATTATAGTTATGATTCAAAGGAGTTGAGTAATATGAATGAAGTGCTTAAATGTGAATGAGAATTGGGTATTATGAGAGCATATAATGTTAGAAAAGGAATGACGAGAAATTAAGTTATGATATTAGAATAACCAAGTGTTCTTGAGGTGTAACCTTAAGGATAAGCTAAACACATACAAAGGATAAAGATTGAATGGTGAACTTAGAATGATCATGTACAAATGAAGTGTAAACATAAGTTCAATTAGACATACATGAATTATTAAATGAGAATGAGCATAAGATGTGGATTTTGATAATATACCGGAGATTGTCATTGAGCATACATTATACACAATATATATATATATATATGTATGTATATGATTGAGTATTCATAAGATTGTGCAATTAATAATGTGTATGCAATATGTGTTTTGCATAATGATTATACAAGATAGAACGTCCGCATCTAGACGTTTTCAGATCATGAAAGCTAATGCTAATCTAGAGCATACTGTGAGTCGAAGTAGATGGTCTTACTTTAAATGATTGTTTTGTATAAATTCTACATTGATTGATTATATGAATGTGATTGTACTGATTTCGAACATTGAATGTCCGAGGCATTTTATGCATGTATATCATATTGGAAGTGCTCATTTTTGTGAATTTAACGAAATAAGTGATACGCAACTTGATTATTGAATGTCGAACCAAGTTTCGAAGAAAAATGTGAATGTGCATATGAATGAAATAAGTGATTCTCAACTTAAATGTTGAATGTCGGACCAAGGTCCAATGACATGTGTAAAGTGAAATAAGTGACTGATTGATCTTATGTGATTGATGCATTTCATTACATGAATGCATGATAATATAAAGGTTATTGTGACCAGAGTAGCCACCAAAAGAGAGCTTAAAGCTCAGAAAGTGAAAAAGAGCTTAAAGATCAGAATATGATTAAGAGCCAAAGGCTCACTATGTATAATAAACCCGGTATTCCCAATGGATACAGGATAGTTATCAATTAGCCTGGTATCTACAATGGATACGGGATAGTTATAAGTACTCGGTCACAATAGTAACAATTGAAAGTGAGTCTTATGAGCACTGCATATGCATTTGATATGTATGATTAAATAGTTTGACTAATTTCTGAATGTGATATATGTTTAAGTGAATATGAATTGTTTGTGATTCAACATGTTGAATTGATGAAGTGATGTGAATCATGCACTTATATGAATTGACGTGTTATGTGATTGAGTGAGCCATCTAGGATGGTCCACTCACTGAGTTTGCAAAACTCACCCAAAATTTGCAATATTTTTCAGGCTTAAAGAAGATCTCCAGTTAGACAAATTAGAGTCTAGTCACTACATTCGAGTAAGAGATAGAAGACGGGATCAGTTCGCGTCTGCATATGTATTTCATTATTTTGTATCAAATTGCATATTCTGCAATTATTGTACCTTGGTTATTTAAATAATTTTATTTTGTAACGACTTTCCAAATTGGTAATGTTTGTAAATGAGATTGAACAATCAGTGTAGTAGCACTCTATAATGAAATAAAATGGGCCCAATTTGTTTATTGATTTTTTGCATATGCGTGTGATTTATGAAAATTTTGTAATGAGTTTGACTGACTAACTGTTCTAGCTTGCCACCCTCGTAGAGAATGTCCTCGAATACCGCTGGTATGTTCGGGGATATGCCTTATGAGAGTGGGGTGCTACACATTTAATCTTATTGATGTTTAAAGAAGTGAATAAGGGAAATCAAACAACTACTTCCTTTTCCGAATCTAGTTGGAAGAATATTAAGGTAGGTCTTCAAAACAAAATTTAATAAAGACTATACTGATGCTCAATTGAAAAATAAGTATAATGCATTAAGGGCTAGATTGAAGATTTTTAAGAACTTACTCAAAGAAACAGGAATTGGTCACAACTCCTTCACCAATGAAGTTAATGCTATAGATAAATATTGGAAAATTTATTTACGGTAAAATATGTCTGTTTATTAACATATCATATTATATAATATTTGTTCTCTTGCTTCCTTTTCATAATTGTAGGTACATAAAATGACTCCCAGATTAAAAAAAATTAAGTAAGAAGTTTTTTGACTTGTGTTATATTTTTGGAGATACTACTGCATCTGGTTTGTATGCATATCCATCGACTAAACCTCCACTAAACAATACAGAAAAGGAACGTATAACTGATGTTAATGAAGATTGCTCATATAATGGAAAAGGAGATATGATATGTAATGACTAGATAGAAAAGTACTGCAAATGACTCTCAAATTCTTTTTAAAATAGCAACAAATCCAACAAAATAATTTCTTATACCTCCATAAGATATTACATTATTTTAAATAAACATAATAATTACAATTAATTTTTAATAACTTTTTGCTCATATTATGTTCTTAATATGTTAGGCGAGTTTTATTTGGTTGATTTAGGCTACACCAGTATGCCTAGACTTCTATCACCGAGGTGAGAGATATTATTTGCAAGATTATAGAGCAAGAGAAAGACCTCAAGGTCTACAGTAATTGTTTAACTATAAGCAATCTTTATTGAGAAACATTATTAAAAGATGTTTGGGTGTTTTAAAAGCAAAATTCCCTATACTTTCAAACATATTATGATATGAAGAAACAAAAATACATTGTCATTCCTTGTTATGTTATACATAATTATATTAGAATGCATAGACAAAGTAATGAATTATTTGACAGTTGTGTTGAAAATGAACAGCAAATTAGGACAAGTCAAAGTGAAAATGCAAGTTCTCAAATGGAGCATAATATCACTTTAAAACAACTTTGAAGTATATCTTTGAAGCGGGATGAAATTGCTAGACAAATATGTACTGATTATATTAATTCTAATTGATTTATGTTTCTTTTTATAAATGATAGTACTATTATGTTTTGAAGAATTATAATACGATGGACATCTTTTATTGATTAGAATGACTTAATGAAATTTTATAATTTATAAAACTTTATTATATACAATTGATGCGCAAATGTGCTTAATTATGTAAATATTCATGCATTTTTATTTCTAACCACAATAAGAATTGATCAATTTAATAATTAAATTATATATAAAATAATTAAATTTAAATCTAAAATTTTAACATCTAATTGTATAATTAGAAAATAGATACATAATGATTAAACTAAACAAGTTTTTTGTTTTTAATTTTTATTACGAGGCTCAACCAAACAAATTTTATTATAAATATCAACCAAATATATTTTTTAATTAAAAATAGAAAACAAAAATTAAAAAATTAAAAATCACAATAGAAAAACATAAATAGAATTAGAAAGATCCGTAAGTGTGAAAGCTTCAATGGTAAGTTATTACTTTGCATTTATAATTCAAGAATCATTTTATGATCCTGTGATTTTAATAGAAATATACACTTCCGACAACAGCTATATAGAGTTTGATCATCTAATTTAGGACCTTATTTGAAGTTACGTCAAAGCAGTCATTAGTCAGGAAGATGAGCAATAGTTTAATGCATATATAGGATCTTCCCCTCGTAATAGAGGCTTTAGGCTTTCTGTACATTCCAAAACTAGGGCGAATTTTAAGAAGATAGACGATTGATTATCTGTGAACTTTAAATAAATTTACTAGTTCGGCACGAATTAGTGGATATACGAATGGAGTCTAATCAATACAACATTGTTTCTTTAGCCAAGATGTTAACCGAGTAGGTCATACAGACGAAGATAAACCAAACAGAAAAGAAAAAGAACAGGAGAGAGAGAGAGAGTGAAAATATAAAAACCTGTTCCGCATTCCGATGAATACTGGGTAGAGGAGTACTGTTAATACGAACAAAGTAGAAACAGACAAAGGCATCAGAGAATAGTGCGGTAGGGCAGGACCGTAGTTGCTGCCTATCCATCGAGAAATTATTAGGGGACAAAGATACCATGACGCAGCCAACATTAATTCATGCCCTCTCCCTCTCCATCTTCCTGTCATATATTATTATTATCCCTCTGATTTATTCGGTGTACAGAACATGTATATTGTAAGTGTACACTAGTTATTGTGTCAGGACAATTTCCTTCCAGAATCAGTCAATTAGATACGATTTTAGATCCAAGTTTTAAAAGATTCTTTTGTTAAATAAAAAATTGGTCTTAAAACTATAGTGAGAACGACAAAAAAATGTCATGCGAGTAACCTGATCTTGGACAGTCAACAAACCATCTATGTTAGAATTTAACCTATACGGAGTCCACTTGATGTCTTGCCGCTTTTTAATGATGGACTTGACATATGTCTTGCAGATAAAGCTTACGAACAATTCAACATTTTATTAACTGACAAGTGACAACTTTGAAGTGATGAACTTAAAGGTAAAAAATCTTAAGATTTCACGTTAGGCTTGGTGTCTTGGACAATAGCAACATTAGGTGCGAGTCGTTTTGAAACTTGAATCAGTCGGCTTAGTGTTCCTTCGTTTAATATATTGTCAATGTAACATAAATCTTAAAGTGACTTACGTCTCGGACCAATAGAAATTTCAATCCCAGATCTTGTGTGCATGACACAGAGTAACTGCTTTTTCACGGTGGAAGTGTATGAGAAAAATGATTAAATTTGTAGATAGAGATACAGTAGGAACTGGGGTGGATGATTGTTCTGGGATTCTCTAACACATGCAATCATCTTCCCCATCTAACCACTACAGTCTTTCATTTAATCACATCTTACTACATTTAGTCTAGTCAATACATTTAGTTAACGAAACCTATTAGACCATTACATATACATAGTAAACATAACGCTCTCCTAAAACTTAAATCTTGGTCTATATTTGAACATTAATTTCAACTCAAACCCCTCATGTATGTATTAATTACAGTAACAAAGGTTTCTCTGTAATTTATGAAAAAGGTCCACCTAATTTTTAGTTCTTCACTTTAATGAAATTTTATATTTTAAACTTTCAACTATTTTTTTTTTATTTACAAAAACTTTATATTTAGACTTCTGCTAATATCCTTGCATAAATATTATGTGTCATCTAAATTGGACATACAATTATAAATAACTCATGAATCTAACTCAAATCTTATATATAATTTTTGTTAAAGACTAATAACAAAATTTTTTGTTAAAGACATTAACCAAAATGTTAAATAATAATAATAATTGTAAATAAAAAATTATTTTGGAGGGTATTACTCACAATTTAGAAACTATCTTTTATCTGTTAAATGATTAATTTGTTGGAAAATTGGGGCAAATTTTCATTCTACATAGTATAATAATTACGAAACTTACTTTTATTTGATTTTTTGAAAGCTAAGATCACTTAAATTCTATAAAATGATTAACACATAAGTCATAATAAAGCATGAATCTCAACTCTTAGCTTATTCCAAAGCTTGATCTTTTTTCTTGTAATTTCCTTTGAATCATTTCTTAAATCAACTTATCTCAACCACCATTATCGTACAAGTGTCCAACTTCTATCATTATTGATTGGACCTTTCTTAAGATATTGAATTAACCATAAGTACATGACGTAACTATAGCTATTACCTGCAAGTATGAGTCAATTCCACAAAGACAGTAATTACCTTTCTCTTATTATCTAGCCTACGAATTGGATTTTGGGTTTTAATTAAGAAAATAAAACTTAACAATTAAAATAAAATAATCAGCAATATTGAACACATAAATGAAAGAAATCACTTGGAAAACAATCAATATCAAGAATTAGTGTCTAGGTAATAAATCCCCCGAAAACCATTACATAATTAACCCTTTTATTATTTAATTGTTTTATTGACTATTGAACCGTGAAAATTCTTATTGTAAGCTAATAGCTCTCTCGAGTCTACTAACAACTAATCCTAAATTTATCAACTAAGTTACTCAAGTTAAAGTTTGTAAGATTGCTTTATCAATTTATGAATTCGATTATTAGGTTTAGCCCTAATCTGGAGGATTTATGTCATTCTATCTCTACGATTGCAATCAACTCCTTTCAATTACGATAGATCTATATTCATATAATGATTTATCAATCTCTATGATATGCAATCAGATTGTGTACTCATATTCTAGATCTATTAGAACAAACATTAAACACATAATATGAAGAAAAAGGGATAAAAATAAAGAAAATAAAAGTAACAATAACAATAAAAACTAAGTAAATAAATATGAAAATAAAAATAAATTTAACATAAAATTTAAAATAAAACATATCCTAATTCATTGGCTGCCTCCCATGTAGCACTTCTTTAACATCATTAGCTAGACGTAACCTACACGTTGAACCTCATCACTTGCTTTCACCCGTTTCTTCACATGAGGGTTTTACCCCCTGTAAATAAGGCGCCTATTGTAAAATAATAACAAGGACATAATTTATCAAATTAATAAATCCAATTGCATTCATTAATGCCCTTTTTAATGAAAAACTATTAATAAAATAGGGAATAACAAAATTTCCTGAACTTATAATTAACTCGAACAGTTTGTCTTTGTAGAAGTAGGAATCCTCCGTACTTAAGATTACTAACAACACCTCATTAGTATTTTCCTTACTCGGTTCATTTGCTAGTTCTTCCTCATCCACCTTTGTCCACTCTTATTCTTCTTTTTCCTGTTGCTAGTTCTTCCTCATCCACCTTTGTCCACTCTTATTCTTCTTTTTCCTGGAAAAAGGTTTTTGACTCATCTTCTTTAATTACCTCCTGCCACTCCTCTACTTCCTTTTTCTAGATTGAGACCACCTTTGCTTCTTTGTCGTCTTCTTTTGGAAGGTCATTTCTACTCATAAGGATGATTACCATTCCATGTTCTTTAGGATCTATGGCAGTAGTACCAGGCAAACTTCTTTGCGATTCGTTAGATAATATCTCTGCCAATTGGTCGATCTGATTCATCTTATTTTGTATACAAGCCTTTATTTATTGATGCCTTATGTTTGATTCTTGAATAAACTTGACCATCACATCTTTCAGAGCAGCAGTTACCTCCTCGCCTTCTTAAAATGTATCTTCATGCATAAAATCGATCGTTGTCTCTTCTTCACTTTGAGATGTTATAGAACTTAGATAATATGAAGTATTATGCTCGTCATACACTGGCGAAGAAAGTCTTTCATTGACTTCTTAGTGACTATAAACTCTCTTAGCAAGGCATTCCATTAGTTATCTGCAATAGTTTTGTATTACTGTTGTTGTTGTACATATTTAGTTAGAGCATAGTCATTTCATCCATATGTGTAAGGATTGCTCCACTCTGAATTATACGTATTTTATTACTCCACTTTGAATTATATGTATTCTCGTATGATGGGCCTTAAGGTTGGTTGTATATGTTTGATTGCCTCCACATACACATCGATGCTCGACATTCATAATTGTAGGAATTACTCCCATAAATGTCACAACTCGACATGAACATTAGTTGAGCTTTTAGAAACCTGCAAGTAAATAGCTCTTTCCAATAGGGTGATGTTCCACATTGCGAAGACATATTTTATCTCCCATAATAGTATTATTTGCTCCATCCATCTATTGTGAGTTGTGGCTATGACGTTAAATCTTAATTCCTAAAATAAATCACCAACATACTGAAAATGTGAAATAGTTCAAAAAATAATTAAATGAACAGTTTGAAATACAATAAGATCTAATAAAATACAATTAAAACAAAATAAAACAAAAACTAATGGCTAAAGTAATAACATCTAGGTGTTCCTAATGTCACCATCCCTGGCAACGACGCCATAAACTTTATTTGACTTTTCTTAAGGTCCAATCTTGAATTAATCACAAGTGCATAGTGTAGCTGTAGTTAGTACTGACAAGAACGGGTCAACCCCATGAAGATAGTGATTACTAGTAATTCCTTTCTCCTACAATCTAGCCTATGAATTGGAATTTGATTTTCAATTAAAAAATAGAACTTAATAATTAAAATAAAATAGGCAGTAATATTGAATACAGAAACGAAAGAAATCGTTTAGAAAACAATCAATATCAGGAATTAGTATACAGGTAATGAATCCCCTTAAAACCATTAAATAATTAACCTTTTATTATTCAATTGTTTTATTAACTGTTAAACTATGGAAATTCCTATCGTATGCTAATAGCACTCTCTAGTCTACTAATAATTAATCATAAGTTTATCAATCAAATTACTCAGGTTAAAGTTTATAGGATTGGTTTATCGATTTGTGAATTCAGCTATTAAGTTTAACCCTAATATGGAGGATTTATGTCATCCTATCTCTAGGGTTACAATCAAGTCCTTTCAATTATGGTAGATAAAAATTATCTTATATTTATAGATAATGTCAATTTGTTAACTGATTATTAACAGTGAAAAATCAAAAGAGCTCATCCTAAACTCATCAAGTAAGTTTTACCCAAAAAAAACTCATCAAGTAAGTCTATTCATTATCAACATTGAAGAGGGTATAGTTATAAAAATAAATCTAAAATAAAAAATTTTCATTTAACAAAATTTTCTCCAATAATATACCTCTTAAGTCCTAACATATTCAATTTATAAACTAGGATTTCAAAATTACTTCTTCAAATACTCTAATGATCTATTAAGTATCATTTAAATTTTATATTAATATTACCTTTATATCATTATTTTATTTTGTTGAAATTTTTATTTCTAGATTTTTATTTTAAGTTTTCTTGGTCTTTTCTAAATTTCCAACAAATATTATGCTAATGGCTCTTTTATTTCTTACACTTTTTGTTATTATAAATAATGATTAGCTTAGTTTTTAAAATTATTTTTTGTAGAATGGTTTTTGAAGTATATTCCAAACTTTTCCTAATAGTTTAAACTATGAGTTCAATTATTTATTAATATATTTTAGAGTCTTACTAACCAAAAAGTTTTAAATTTAACTTTCATTAACTTCATTTCTAATAAAAATTTTATTTTTAATAATTACCTTAATAATGGAAATCTTATATCTAAAAACTCTTCAACTTAATTTTAACCCATTTTTGATAAATTAACAATTTATTGTACCTAAAGTGTGCAGAGCATATTAATAGTCTCCTAGCAACTCTTCTTAATAATTTTGTTGATTTAAGGCTAATGTCAAGTTTCTATGAAGATAATTGTAAACACTATAGTATAATGGTTTTTTAATGTTATGATTTTCAAAGTAAAATTATAGTGCATTCACTTAAAAGCTTACATTAAAAGAATTTTTTATGCAGAATTTAGAAGAAAATTAGAGTTAAAACTAACTTGAAGAAATGTTCGAAAAACTTTAAATAAAAATTTTAAATAATGTATTGTGTTTAAGTTAAGTAAATATAAGAGAAATGAAGTAATCAAGTAGATTTAAGCATAATAATGAAGTATATCTATTTTAAACATATTGTCATTGTTAAAATATATTTCAAAAAAGAACAGGACATGAATTAATTAGTTGACTTGTTGTGTAGTTAAGCACTAATCGTGTATAGTGGTTGGGCAATAATCATGAAGAACGACTAGAAGTGAACTAGTTATATGCAAAATGTGCACGAGCACCCAAACAAATGAGTAGTGAGATTGAAAGCAAATCAATCATATGTAAAATGTGTAACGATTGCTTGAGATAATGAGAGATTCCTGAATCTATTTATAAGACAAAGAAAAATGTGAGGAAACAAGAAAAAATATTTTACAGTATGTGTATAATTTGAGCTATTAGAGAGTTTATTCTAAGTGTGAGATTATGTGAACTTATACAAAAAAGGTTGAATTGAGATTCTTGATGATTCCTTTTAGAAATTCAATTAAAGATCAATGTATTTAGATTTATTATTCACATTCAACAAAAGTGGCTACACATGGATTTCTCTTTACTCATTGAAAAGGACATGTAATGCAAATTTATTTAGTAAAAATTCGTTAACACAATTTACTATCATAGTTTTTGTTTTAAAAAATCAAAATTCTATATCTTTATTTACCTTTGAGGAAAAAAAAAGTAATGACATAATTATTATGCCCAATTTCTTTAACTTGGCATCAACTTGTAGACTTTATCCTTAACTTAAACAAAATCCTCGTTAGGTGTGATAACACACATGAAAAAATCTACTCAAAATATAGGATGGAACATTTAGAAATCAAGTATCGATTTATTAAGGATTATTCTCAAATGGTGATATTAAACTTAAGTTTGTCGAGAACTTAAATCAACTAGACAACATTTTCACTAAACCATTATGTAAAGAGACATTTTTAAGTCCAAATGTAAAGTGTTTCATTGATAGGACCTACGAGCTTAGAAAGATTCGTATACAATAAGATCCTATAAATTTAATATCCTTACATAAAGGAATGGAGATAAAGAAAATGATAATGAGAATTTGAAATTAAACTTTATTGTTTGACAATGTACAAAAATACCCTAAATTTTTAAAAACATTTATAATGATCCTTAGATTGATCGAAAAATTAGCGTTATGTTAATTTTACTAACTTGGTTATTTTTTTTAATTAAAGGGTCACAATTAATGTGGTCTCCAAAAAATTGATTTCATAATTTTTAATTAGGGTGTCCTAATTTCTCTATGTCATGTGCCTCTCCTTCTCCCTATTTCCTCTTTGTTTCTCTCTTTTATACTCCTTAATTTCAAAGCATTGATCTAAATAACTAATTAAGATGTTGAAACCTCAAGGTGTTAATGACCTAGGCTTATCAGTGGCCTCTACTTAAGACATCTCTAATGTAAAAGCACCATTTAATGGCATAAAGACTATGTACGAAACAATAAAAAGGACATTTCAACTTAATCAGAAAAACTTTTCATAAAGATGGAGCCAAAATTAGGGAATGGAGTGGAGGAGTGTAATTAATTTGGCCATCAAACTTCAACATAAAACAAAAAAACAGCCCAGATCCCATCTCCACCAAATAAATAAAAGAATCTAAATAAAATCAGATCCAAAGGGCAGAAACAATTAAACAAATAAGAAAAAAAGAGGATGTACCTTCGCATGTCCTTTTAGGCTAAGAGGCATTTAATGACACACTCTTTATAAAAGACTTGACCTTTGTGGCAAGACATGAATCAATGAAAGGCTTCAAGTGGAGGGAAAAAGCATTGAAGGGTTTAATGGGGTCCTTACTAAGCCTCTCCCTCTAGGTTCCATATCTTCGCCTCATCATTTGTGAGAAAACCGAACCATTATTATTCTTTAAGTGTATCTAAGGCATATTCTTCTTTTTTATTCTTATAGAGACTCTTTATATTGGGTTAAAATAAAATTTTTTTATAATTTCTGACAATTGGATTAGGGATTTTATTTTTAGGGGTCCATGTTGGTTACATATATGGTTAATATAGGATCCTTAACAAAACAAATTTGGTTAAGTTAAAATTAACAGAATCTTGGCAGTTACATCAATATGAGGGCCATTTTAAAATGTTTTTCAAAACATTAAGGTCTTTTTTCATGTTTTTAAATGCTAGGGTCTAATTTAAATTTTGAAGTAAATGTTAGGAGGAAAAACATACCTTCAACTAGTGTGTTTACTAACATTAGCTTATTACTTTTCACTTTCTGATGTTGGTAAAACGGAAGGAGAGAAATTATAACATTGACTTGACATGCATATCAAATATCAATTTTGAGTTGAATAATTTC
Source organism: Erythroxylum squamatum (assembly GCA_025629845.1). NCBI lineage: Eukaryota > Viridiplantae > Streptophyta > Magnoliopsida > Malpighiales > Erythroxylaceae > Erythroxylum > Erythroxylum squamatum. The sequence continues at coordinate 9,852,625 of JAOTBA010000007.1, read as the reverse complement.
GTAACAATTATTATATATCTTCATTTATTAACACTAAGTAATCATTTTTAGTAAGATATTGTCTATTAAAACCTTTTGGGTATAGATTAAGTTCCTAGGTTTTTTTTTTATATCTTAGAAATGTGATTGAAATAAAATTATATATATTAGATTAACTATAATTGTACATTTATGTTCACACAGTATATAAAAATTGAAAACTTCTCGTACTTTATATTTTATTAAAAAAATTTAATTTTTTGTTCTACTGAAATCTATTAAAACTAAATTATAAGAGTGTGATTTCAATTTTAAGAATCCCAAAAGCAATCTTATGGATGAGTTACCCCTCTTAATAAAACAAAATTTACTATTAATATAAATTTCAATTCTTTAAACCGGAAGCGTCAAAGTAGAGGAATCATATTTTTAACATGAGAACCAAATGCACCATTAATTTCTAACCTTAACTAAGGATGGTGCCAATAAAATATATTTTCATATGTTCCAGTTAACTTATTATACCTCGAGCTCAAGTTTACTTATTGGGCTATTAATATGCTATCACTAGATATCGAAATCTAAGTCCTTAAATTTTCTACCAAGATAAGGCTAATAAAAAATACATGTTATAAATGATAATAAAAAAATACACTTAGCAAAGTAGTTCTAAAACATATGTCTCATTTATCTAATACTCAATAATCTCATAATTCTATTTTTATGTTAAATACAACAATTCAAATATATGAAATTTATTAAAAAGTAAAAGTATCATCTAACAATCCATAATAGGACCTATTTAAAATGTGATCTCCTTTCTACTATGGCTAGCTATTAAGCAAAAGCTAAATATAAGAGATAAACTCAATTTCCTCAATATTTTTGTCTAATACCTCTTTGTAAAACTGCCATATAAACAAACACACCCCAAGTATTTAAATGCAGGTACTCTGTATGGATTTAGAGGAATTCACTAAGATTTTGTCCAATTAATGGGAAGCAACATAACTATATGGATTTTTCGAATTGGATGGTGGAGAAGAGGTCAATTAAGAAAGAGGATCATGTGGTATACACAATATGTATAAGATCTTACGTATACAAGATATAGAAAGAACATAATATAAGATGCATTTAAAAGGAGGAAAATAATAAGGAAATGATATTTCAAGAAAAATTGCAATGGATAATGGAACAATTATTAAGTAATAGAGCACCACACATATGCAATGTAGTTATAATCAGAGCCTAGAGAAATAATAAAGAGATGTTTCAAGCTTAAATAATAAAGTAGAAGTAGAAAGACGATGAACCTTATTGCATTGTAATACTATAGAGAAAATTTGTGGGTAATCCACTTTATAAGTAGTAGCATTGTTACTTTGGCTAGTTGTTTATTTTTGTACACTTTTGTTTATATGGCATGGGGGTTTGCTAATTTCTTTTAATACAATTCATTCACCTTTTTAAAAAAAAAGACTCATACATCCTCTACATCCTTGATCTTAATGTTTGTGGCACCTCATATGAAAGATATGCAAATCCCAATAGTATAATACCAACTAAGGAAAAATTATAATAAATTAATTAGAAAGCTACACCTCTTTAACCTATATCCTACAATTGTGCCATTACTAATTATTCCAAGAGTACTTGTTAAATAAATCATAATGCATTAACATACAAAACATGCACAACCTCCATATATCAACATAGCTTTATATTTGCTTCATGTAGGAATTAGATATGGATCTTAACTAATCGAGTGATTTTGGTACCAAATATTATGGATGACAAAAAGGGTCTAGGTCATACCTAGTTAACCCAAATTTTAGTTGGTTTAGATCACATAGTTTAAGTGTGAATGAGTTTCAAATTGGCTTGGATCAAACCTTATAGGGGTCAAGTGTAGCTTTGGCCTAACTCATTTTTCGTATCTATCAAATATAAATCACTATCAACCACCACATATCACACATCTCAATAGAACACAAATTCATTATACCCAAATATTGACAATTAATGAAAAGAATTTAAAATCAATGGGTTAAAATACCATGAAACGTATCCAAGACACATACAAAGCATTTAATATGATAAAATAAAATATAATTAATTTATCAAGCAATTCACACACAAAGCATGCTTAAAAATTCTTAGAACTCAATAATTAAACAAAAATAAAAAATTTTATTTTATCCTAAATTAATATTCAAAATTAAGAATCAAATCATTTAAATAGTTGATTACCACCTAATAAAGCATTTAAATCCATATAAGTAATTAAATAATTAATATAGAAAGCCCTAATTGGCATATACTACTAACTGCCATATGAAAGGTACCTTAAACTCTCTTTTGAAATAAAAGTTTCTATGAGGCACTCCCTAAAATGTGTTAAAGAAAAGAAAATTGACTAAAAATATTGTAATTTCCCTAAATGTAACTTCTCCCATTGCTTTTCTCGTTTCCTCTATATTTCTGAAACCTCTTCTTTTGTAATTTTTCAAATAATAGATAGAAACTCATTTTTAAAAAATTCTTTTCTTACATGTTTGATTGATTGACAAACTAGTATTGATCTTCAAAAAATCATCACCTAAAATTAGTCACATTTTCACATTTTTATTATGACATGTCTTATGGTTTCGTTAAAACTTTTCCCCAATATATTGTCTACTATAAGTGATGGTGAACATCCAAAAATAGGTTAAAAAATGTTACTTGAATTTAAGAAGCAATTAGTGAGGCATAAATGCTCAAATAACTGAAAAGGAGCAAGATGCCGCATCTTACCCACTTAAAATAAGTTTTATTATTCAAACTTAACTAATTTAGAAGGTCAAAGGGTTGAAGGTATTTTCTTTTCTTCTTCTCCTCCTCCATTTTCAAAATAGTTTGCCCACACCACTTTGACATAGGGAATAACTTTATAAAAGTCAGGTTCTCTCATAATTATAATACATTAAATTTTAAGAAACGGATTGTATATAAACCTTTTAAGTATCGATAAATGACATAGACATTGGTTGAATTTGTTAATAATGCTAAACAATAAGTTATAATACCCACCATCTCTAAGATCTCAAAAGGAACTACAAACTTAGGAAGCTTATTAAAAAAGTGATCTCCCACTTGAAACTCCAAAGTTCATCTCCTTCAATCGATATAACTCTTTTGTCTACTTTATGATGTAACCAATCTTTTTTAATCAACTTGACCTTCTCCATTGTCTCATAATCTAATATAAGTCCTAATAACATCCTCTTACCTACATCATCCAAGCAAATTGGGAACCTACACTCTAGCATCTCTTATGTCTTATAATCAACTCCTTTGTATGAAAATATATTTTAGACTTTTATGGTTTATACAACTTACATATATCATTATACAAATAACACTTAAATATTCAAAGAAAAATCATAATTAGAGGATATAAATCGTATGAGAGACAATTACCTTCATATTTCTTTTATTATCTAGAAGCACAATCTACCACAGTCCTATATTGCATCAAAATACACTTTAATCGCTTCTTTGGGGCATCATTAAAGACAGTGAAGCCATCATTGCCACCAATAAAGGTAAAAAAAAGGCCATCATTAATCTCCTCTTTAACTTCTATAAGCTCCCTTTATACATTTTTGTCCATTGGAAATTCACTCCCTTCTAAGTTTGTTAGGAGAAAGGTCTAGCTATCTTAGAGAATCCCTTCATAAATTTCTTAAAATGTTGGATCCCGTTTTCGGAGCCCAACTCTCGTAGACTCATACGTCTGTTGGACCCTGCTTGATTCCAGAGTCCAACGCTTGCTCTGATAATCATGAAACGTGAGCGTACATATTACCTTGAAGGGTTCTTTCCTTAAACCCTCATTAGCCATCATTTTTTTTTCATTACATCCCAAAAAGTTACTCACAAATTTTTCAATGGCGTACCCATACCAATCAGACACCATGCTTGAACCCACATTTCCTGATTGCAAACAGAATTTGGAAATCTTAAAACCATAATTTCAATGTGACTTCTTCTTAGAAATCATAGCTCTAAGTCTCTTGTTTATTTTGATTCAAGAACCACCTCAATCGGAGCTCTACAGCTCAAGATATGCTTAAAAAGCCATAGGGTGTACAAACCCTAAATACACTCTCATAACCGACCTCTCACTTGATCTATTGCAAACTCTCTCAATTCAACTCCAATTGATACCAATTTTCATGGAGAGATAAATACATGTCTTAGAAATCCATTGCTTCAAGAATCACCTCATTTGGAGGTCGGATGAGGGAGTTATGCCCAAAAGAATAGGACATGTTTACACCCTAAATCGATTTGAACCTATCTTGGCACGATTTCCATAACTTTCCCCATAAATGTCAGTTTGATTTCGTTTTTGGACCATTAGAAATAAGACATCTAGACCTACAACTTTCATGAAGACCCCAAAGTCTGGTTCTGCCTCTAACAGTGTTAAAATCACCATCTGTCCCGAGCATGTCTGTTTAACGGACATAGATCGGCCAAACTGCACCATTTCACCCGAGAAGGTCCGTTAAACGGACATCCATGTCCGTTTAACGGACATAGACTGCTCAAGGGGTGTTTTTACACCCGAGAAGGTCCATTTAATAGACTTCCATGTCCATTTAAGGGCTCCCCAAAGTCCTCAAATGCCCCTCCAATGCTTCCAACAACCATCCTAACATCATAAACCATTCCATATTTCATGTCCATAATAAATAAGAGTTTTACAAACTTCATTGCCAATTCATGCCACAATACATCATCAATACCAAAATCCAATATACAAAACATGCCAAACCCAATAATTTTCAAAATACATTTGAAGACTTGTTTTACACCAATAATTCCAAAACATAACAAAACATGCAAATTCGGATTTATGTCTCGATTCACTTTCACTTAATCTCTTGCTCAATACCTGGAGATGGGGAAAGAGAAGGGGTGAGCTCGAAAGCTCGTGGGTAACAGCTTATAACAAAAAATAAACAAAACCATTCAAAAATTTACTGTCATAGAAAATTCTTGTTGAAATCCATAAAACGCTTGTTTCTCAAATTCTCATCATGTAATCAAATTTATAAACCACAAAACATGAATGCATCAACTTGTTCACAAATCATACACATAAGCACATCAAAAATGGTTTAGGTAGGTCCATATTCATGACGCACTACACATTCCCATATAATAGTCCTGTGTAGTCGTAAACTTAAGGGAGTCCTTGGAGGAGCTCCGTGCCACTAGCGGGCAGGCGGAAGAAGCCTATTCTTGGGTCAACGTGCACGTGACAGTTCTTGGATGGACTACCAACCCACATAACATGTATTTCAAAACTTGTTCTCCAAAATGGCACTTTTCGAAAAACTTGATTTCATGTACTTGATATATTTCGAAAACCATTTCTGAAAACATGATTTCATAAACATGCAATCTTTTCAAAAGAAATATTTTTCATAAATCATCGCACAATTCACATATCAACATGTAGCAATCTCTCAACTCATTCAAGACACAATTTATGCAACACTTATGATGCAATTTAAATCATTAATTTTCCTTGATTTAAAGGAAGCAAAAATGGCTTATTTAATCTATTATAAACATGTACCCACCTTAATTCCTTGCTTGAAATTTGACTCAAATTGCCTCCCCTTGATCTTGATTCCTCTTGCCTCTCTTAATCTCCTTCATCCAAGGAAAAATCCCCAAATCAATAGTGATTCCAAATTGGACAACCCACAATACAAAATCACCAAAATTGATCTTAGCAAACTTAAACCCATACTTTTCTTAAGCTATCTAAACCATAACCCTTTAAAAAATCCAACAAATCATAAATACTCTAACCTTGATTCCTTCACCAAATGAGGAGTTTCTTGGCTCATATGGAAGCTCTCATGCTCCTCTTCCTTTTTCCTTCATGAATAAACATCAAAATCCCTCTTAAAAACCAAGAAAAATCAAACCCTAGCATGGCTTTCTCTCTTTTCTCCTCTTCTCCACGATCTCTCTCTCATTTCTCTCTTTTCTTTGGTTCTTTTCTTCACAATTTCGTGCATGCTCCTTCCTTAAAAGCCAACCTACACTTCTATTTACAATAATGCCATTAATGAGTGAGCAATGACCCTTATACCCTTCCTTATAAGCCTTGTAACTTAAAAGCTTAAGTGACTTGCCAATTTTGCCCCTCATGCAATCTTACCACCTTAATACTATAATTCAGTCAACTTATGCCATATGATCTTACTCAAATTAACATGCTAATTAACTCCCATTAACATGCTAATTAATTCCTCAAAAAAATACTTTATTAAGATCTCAAAATTCATTTAAATCAGGCTTAACTCCTTCCAAAAATCAAAACCTTTTTCTAATCATGAACTTGAAGGAATTTTATAGAACTTCCTTCTAGACAAATGTTCCTCATTGTCTTAAGTTTTCTATTAACACCAAAATCATTCAATTTGGTTCAATAGTCTAAGAGTTATACCTCAAAAATTTTCAGACTGTTCTTATGCTAAAATATTATGCTACGCTTGACTTCCATCCGAAAATTGATACTCTTAGAGACTGAATCAAAACTCTATTTCATCATAACATTTGTAGCCCTATATCCCTAGTTTACTTCAAATCAAAAATCATCTCATTTGGATAACTAGAACAAAAGTTATGGCTAAAACACCGAAGCATACTCGATGAACATGTTTCAATTACATTTTCCAGCTTTTAACTTCCAACATTTTACATATAAACCATCTTGTACCTAAACCATCTTTTCTATTCATTTCAAATTCAAGGATTCTCCTTTTCTCTACACATAAATAATCGACAACAATTTCTCATTTAACACTTCTAACTTCCAAGAAAAGTTCGGGGCCCAACAATTCTCCCCCCTTAAAGAATTTCGTCCTCGAAATTCTTACCTAAGTGATCAAACAAATGGAGGTAATGTTGTCTTATGTTTTCCTCCATCTACTAAATAACTGATTCACCCGAATAATTTCTTTGAAATCACCATAATCAATACACTCACTTAGTCTTTCAGTCACTTATTTAGTCAGTCACTTTCTTAACTAATTCCGCAATATATATATCTCAGATTACTCACAATTTTTCACTTTTTGCATCGATAACACTAATATCAGATCATATCGATATTTCTTAGCATACACACATATAACACAGCATGAATATGAGACATCTTTGGTAGCAGTATTAACTCACAAGTCAATGCTCCAATTCTTAACAACTTTATATGAACTAATACAATTCAACTTAACCTTTTGAACTTCTATATATGTCTCTATCATTCATCTCATCTTTCAATTATCCTTTATTGAATCTCACATATGTATAT